>JAHQIW010007501.1:429267-589267 GCA_019055375.1 Parelaphostrongylus tenuis
GAATCACTAACAACAACACCATCAACTACGGTGACAGAAACGCAAACAACCACAGAGTCGACAGTAACGACAACACCATCAACAACGACAGATTCAACGACGTCGGCAGTAGAATCAACAACAACAGGAACAACTACGACGACAGAATCACTAACAACAACACCATCAACTACGGTGACAGAAACGCAAACAACCACAGAGTCGACAGTAACGACAACACCATCAACAACGACAGATTCACGACGTCGGCAGTAGAATCAACAACAACAGGAACAACTACGACGACAGAATCACTAACAACAACACCATCAACTACGGTGACTGAAACGCAAACAACCACAGAGTCGACAGTAACGACAACACCATCAACAACGACAGATTCAACGACGTCGGCAGTAGAATCACAACAACAGGAACACTACGACGACAGAATCACTAACAACAACACCATCAACTACGGTGACAGAAACGCAAACAACCACAGAGTCGACAGTAACGACAACACCATCAACAACGACAGATTCAACGACGTCGGCAGTAGAATCAACAACAACAGGAACAACTACGACGACAGAATCACTAACAACAACACCATCAACTACGGTGACTGAAACGCAAACAACCACAGAGTCGACAGTAACGACAACACCATCAACAACGACAGATTCAACGACGTCGGCAGTAGAATCAACAACACAGGAACAACTACGACGACAGAATCACTAACAACAACACCATCAACTACGGTGACAGAAACGCAAACAACCACAGAGTCGACAGTAACGACAACACCATCAACAACGACAGATTCAACGACGTCGGCAGTAGAATCAACAACAACAGGAACAACTACGACGACAGAATCACTAACAACAACACCATCAACTACGGTGACTGAAACGCAAACAACCACAGAGTCGACAGTAACGACAACACCATCAACAACGACAGATTCAACGACGTCGGCAGTAGAATCAACAACAACAGAACAACTACGACGACAGAATCACTAACAACAACACCATCAACTACGGTGACAGAAACGCAAACAACCACAGAGTCGACAGTAACGACAACACCATCAACAACGACAGATTCAACGACGTCGGCAGTAGAATCAACAACAACAGGAACAACTACGACGACAGAATCACTAACAACAACACCATCAACTACGGTGACAGAAACGCAAACAACCACAGAGTCGACAGTAACGACAACACCATCAACAACGACAGATTCAACGACGTCGGCAGTAGAATCAACAACAACAGGAACAACTACGACGACAGAATCACTAACAACAACACCATCAACTACGGTGACTGAAACGCAAACAACCACAGAGTCGACAGTAACGACAACACCATCAACAACGACAGATTCAACGACGTCGGCAGTAGAATCAACAACAACAGGAACAACTACGACGACAGAATCACTAACAACAACACCATCAACTACGGTGACTGAAACGCAAACAACCACAGAGTCGACAGTAACGACAACACCATCAACAACGACAGATTCGACGACGTCGGCAGTAGAATCAACAACAACAGGAACAACTACGACGACAGAATCACTAACAACAACACCATCAACTACGGTGACAGAAACGCAAACAACCACAGAGTCGACAGTAACGACAACACCATCAACAACGACAGATTCAACGACGTCGGCGACGACAGAATCACTAACAACAACACCATCAACTACGGTGACAGAAACGCAAACAACCACAGAGTCGACAGTAACGACAACACCATCAACAACGACAGATTCAACGACGTCCGGCGACGACAGAATCACTAACAACAACACCATCAACTACGGTGACAGAAACGCAAACAACCACAGAGTCGACAGTAACGACAACACCATCAACAACGACAGATTCAACGACGTCGGCAGTAGAATCAACAACAACAGGAACAACTACGACGACAGAATCACTAACAACAACACCATCAACTACGGTGACAGAAACGCAAACAACCACAGAGTCGACAGTAACGACAACACCATCAACAACGACAGATTCAACGACGTCGGCAGTAGAATCAACAACAACAGGAACAACTACGACGACAGAATCACTAACAACAACACCATCAACTACGGTGACAGAAACGCAAACAACCACAGAGTCGACAGTAACGACAACACCATCAACAACGACAGATTCAACGACGTCGGCAGTAGAATCAACAACAACAGGAACAACTACGACGACAGAATCACTAACAACAACACCATCAACTACGGTGACAGAAACGCAAACAACCACAGAGTCGACAGTAACGACAACACCATCAACAACGACAGATTCAACGACGTCGGCGACGACAGAATCACTAACAACAACACCATCAACTACGGTGACAGAAACGCAAACAACCACAGAGTCGACAGTAACGACAACACCATCAACAACGACAGATTCAACGACGTCGCAGTGCACCGACGACAGAATCACTAACAACAACACCATCAACTACGGTGACAGAAACGCAAACAACCACAGAGTCGACAGTAACGACAACACCATCAACAACGACAGATTCAACGACGTCGGCAGTAGAATCAACAACAACAGGAACAACTACGACGACAGAATCACTAACAACAACACCATCAACTACGGTGACAGAAACGCAAACAACCACAGAGTCGACAGTAACGACAACACCATCAACAACGACAGATTCAACGACGTCGGCAGTAGAATCAACAACAACAGGAACAACTACGACGACAGAATCACTGACAACAACACCATCAACTACGGTGACAGAAACGCAAACAACCACAGAGTCGACAGTAACGACAACACCATCAACAACGACAGATTCAACGACGTCGGCAGTAGAATCAACAACAACAGGAACAACTACGACGACAGAATCACTAACAACAACACCATCAACTACGGTGACAGAAACGCAAACAACCACAGAGTCGACAGTAACGACAACACCATCAACAACGACAGATTCAACGACGTCGGCAGTAGAATCAACAACAACAGGAACAACTACGACGACAGAATCACTAACAACAACACCATCAACTACGGTGACAGAAACGCAAACAACCACAGAGTCGACAGTAACGACAACACCATCAACAACGACAGATTCAACGACGTCGGCAGTAGAATCAACAACAACAGGAACAACTACGACGACAGAATCACTAACAACAACACCATCAACTACGGTGACAGAAACGCAAACAACCACAGAGTCGACAGTAACGACAACACCATCAACAACGACAGATTCGACGACGTCGGCAGTAGAATCAACAACAACAGGAACAACTACGACGACAGAATCACTAACAACAACACCATCAACTACGGTGACAGAAACGCAAACAACCACAGAGTCGACAGTAACGACAACACCATCAACAACGACAGATTCAACGACGTCGGCGACGACAGAATCACTAACAACAACACCATCAACTACGGTGACAGAAACGCAAACAACCACAGAGTCGACAGTAACGACAACACCATCAACAACGACAGATTCAACGACGTCGGCGACGACAGAATCACTAACAACAACACCATCAACTACGGTGACAGAAACGCAAACAACCACAGAGTCGACAGTAACGACAACACCATCAACAACGACAGATTCAACGACGTCGGCAGTAGAATCAACAACAACAGGAACAACTACGACGACAGAATCACTAACAACAACACCATCAACTACGGTGACAGAAACGCAAACAACCACAGAGTCGACAGTAACGACAACACCATCAACAACGACAGATTCAACGACGTCGGCGACGACACAGAATCACTAACAACAACACCATCAACTACGGTGACAGAAACGCAAACAACCACAGAGTCGACAGTAACGACAACACCATCAACAACGACAGATTCAACGACGTCGGCAGTAGAATCAACAACAACAGGAACAACTACGACGACAGAATCACTAACAACAACACCATCAACTACGGTGACAGAAACGCAAACAACCACAGAGTCGACAGTAACGACAACACCATCAACAACGACAGATTCAACGACGTCGGCAGTAGAATCAACAACAACAGGAACAACTACGACGACAGAATCACTAACAACAACACCATCAACTACGGTGACAGAAACGCAAACAACCACAGAGTCGACAGTAACGACAACACCATCAACAACGACAGATTCAACGACGTCGGCAGTAGAATCAACAACAACAGGAACAACTACGACGACAGAATCACTAACAACAACACCATCAACTACGGTGACAGAAACGCAAACAACCACAGAGTCGACAGTAACGACAACACCATCAACAACGACAGATTCAACGACGTCGGCAGTAGAATCAACAACAACAGGAACAACTACGACGACAGAATCACTAACAACAACACCATCAACTACGGTGACAGAAACGCAAACAACCACAGAGTCGACAGTAACGACAACACCATCAACAACGACAGATTCAACGACGTCGGCAGTAGAATCAACAACAACAGGAACAACTACGACGACAGAATCACTGACAACAACACCATCAACTACGGTGACAGAAACGCAAACAACCACAGAGTCGACAGTAACGACAACACCATCAACAACGACAGATTCAACGACGTCGGCAGTAGAATCAACAACAACAGGAACAACTACGACGACAGAATCACTAACAACAACACCATCAACTACGGTGACAGAAACGCAAACAACCACAGAGTCGACAGTAACGACAACACCATCAACAACGACAGATTCAACGACGTCGGCAGTAGAATCAACAACAACAGGAACAACTACGACGACAGAATCACTAACAACAACACCATCAACTACGGTGACAGAAACGCAAACAACCACAGAGTCGACAGTAACGACAACACCATCAACAACGACAGATTCAACGACGTCGGCAGTAGAATCAACAACAACAGGAACAACTACGACGACAGAATCACTAACAACAACACCATCAACTACGGTGACAGAAACGCAAACAACCACAGAGTCGACAGTAACGACAACACCATCAACAACGACAGATTCAACGACGTCGCAGTAGAATCACAACAACAGAACACTACGACGACAGAATCACTAACAACAACACCATCAACTACGGTGACAGAAACGCAAACAACCACAGAGTCGACAGTAACGACAACACCATCAACAACGACAGATTCAACGACGTCGGCAGTAGAATCAACAACAACAGGAACAACTACGACGACAGAATCACTAACAACAACACCATCAACTACGGTGACAGAAACGCAAACAACCACAGAGTCGACAGTAACGACAACACCATCAACAACGACAGATTCAACGACGTCGGCGAACTCGACAGAATCACTAACAACAACACCATCAACTACGGTGACAGAAACGCAAACAACCACAGAGTCGACAGTAACGACAACACCATCAACAACGACAGATTCAACGACGTCGGCAGTAGAATCACAACACGAACACTCGACGACAGAATCACTAACAACAACACCATCAACTACGGTGACAGAAACGCAAACAACCACAGAGTCGACAGTAACGACAACACCATCAACAACGACAGATTCAACGACGTCGGCAGTAGAATCAACAACAACAGGAACAACTACGACGACAGAATCACTAACAACAACACCATCAACTACGGTGACAGAAACGCAAACAACCACAGAGTCGACAGTAACGACAACACCATCAACAACGACAGATTCAACGACGTCGGCAGTAGAATCAACAACAACAGGAACAACTACGACGACAGAATCACTAACAACAACACCATCAACTACGGTGACAGAAACGCAAACAACCACAGAGTCGACAGTAACGACAACACCATCAACAACGACAGATTCAACGACGTCGGCGACGACAGAATCACTAACAACAACACCATCACTACGGTGACAGAAACGCAAACAACCACAGAGTCGACAGTAACGACAACACCATCAACAACGACAGATTCAACGACGTCGGCGACGACAGAATCACTAACAACAACACCATCAACTACGGTGACAGAAACGCAAACAACCACAGAGTCGACAGTAACGACAACACCATCAACAACGACAGATTCAACGACGTCGGCAGTAGAATCAACAACAACAGGAACAACTACGACGACAGAATCACTAACAACAACACCATCAACTACGGTGACAGAAACGCAAACAACCACAGAGTCGACAGTAACGACAACACCATCAACAACGACAGATTCAACGACGTCGGCGCCACGACAGAGAATCACTAACAACAACACCATCAACTACGGTGACAGAAACGCAAACAACCACAGAGTCGACAGTAACGACAACACCATCAACAACGACAGATTCAACGACGTCGGCAGTAGAATCAACAACAACAGGAACAACTACGACGACAGAATCACTAACAACAACACCATCAACTACGGTGACAGAAACGCAAACAACCACAGAGTCGACAGTAACGACAACACCATCAACAACGACAGATTCAACGACGTCGGCGACGACAGAATCACTAACAACAACACCATCAACTACGGTGACAGAAACGCAAACAACCACAGAGTCGACAGTAACGACAACACCATCAACAACGACAGATTCAACGACGTCGGCAGTAGAATCAACAACAACAGGAACAACTACGACGACAGAATCACTAACAACAACACCATCAACTACGGTGACAGAAACGCAAACAACCACAGAGTCGACAGTAACGACAACACCATCAACAACGACAGATTCAACGACGTCGGCGACGCACAGAATCACTAACAACAACACCATCAACTACGGTGACAGAAACGCAAACAACCACAGAGTCGACAGTAACGACAACACCATCAACAACGACAGATTCAACGACGTCGGCGACGACAGAATCACTAACAACAACACCATCAACTACGGTGACAGAAACGCAAACAACCACAGAGTCGACAGTAACGACAACACCATCAACAACGACAGATTCAACGACGTCGGCAGTAGAATCAACAACAACAGGAACAACTACGACGACAGAATCACTAACAACAACACCATCAACTACGGTGACTGAAACGCAAACAACCACAGAGTCGACAGTAACGACAACACCATCAACAACGACAGATTCAACGACGTCGGCGACGACAGAATCACTAACAACAACACCATCAACTACGGTGACAGAAACGCAAACAACCACAGAGTCGACAGTAACGACAACACCATCAACAACGACAGATTCGACGACGTCGGCAGTAGAATCAACAACAACAGGAACAACTACGACGACAGAATCACTAACAACAACACCATCAACTACGGTGACAGAAACGCAAACAACCACAGAGTCGACAGTAACGACAACACCATCAACAACGACAGATTCAACGACGTCGGCGACGACAGAATCACTAACAACAACACCATCAACTACGGTGACAGAAACGCAAACAACCACAGAGTCGACAGTAACGACAACACCATCAACAACGACAGATTCAACGACGTCGGCGACGACAGAATCACTAACAACAACACCATCAACTACGGTGACAGAAACGCAAACAACCACAGAGTCGACAGTAACGACAACACCATCAACAACGACAGATTCAACGACGTCGGCAGTAGAATCAACAACAACAGGAACAACTACGACGACAGAATCACTAACAACAACACCATCAACTACGGTGACTGAAACGCAAACAACCACAGAGTCGACAGTAACGACAACACCATCAACAACGACAGATTCAACGACGTCGGCGACGACCAGAAATCACTAACAACAACACCATCAACTACGGTGACAGAAACGCAAACAACCACAGAGTCGACAGTAACGACAACACCATCAACAACGACAGATTCAACGACGTCGGCAGTAGAATCAACAACAACAGGAACAACTACGACGACAGAATCACTAACAACAACACCATCAACTACGGTGACAGAAACGCAAACAACCACAGAGTCGACAGTAACGACAACACCATCAACAACGACAGATTCAACGACGTCGGCGTAGAATCAACAACAACGGAACAACTCGACGACAGAATCACTAACAACAACACCATCAACTACGGTGACAGAAACGCAAACAACCACAGAGTCGACAGTAACGACAACACCATCAACAACGACAGATTCAACGACGTCGGCAGTAGAATCAACAACAACAGGAACAACTACGACGACAGAATCACTAACAACAACACCATCAACTACGGTGACAGAAACGCAAACAACCACAGAGTCGACAGTAACGACAACACCATCAACAACGACAGATTCAACGACGTCGGCAGTAGAATCAACAACAACAGGAACAACTACGACGACAGAATCACTAACAACAACACCATCAACTACGGTGACAGAAACGCAAACAACCACAGAGTCGACAGTAACGACAACACCATCAACAACGACAGATTCAACGACGTCGGCAGTAGAATCAACAACAACAGGAACAACTACGACGACAGAATCACTAACAACAACACCATCAACTACGGTGACAGAAACGCAAACAACCACAGAGTCGACAGTAACGACAACACCATCAACAACGACAGATTCAACGACGTCGGCGACGACAGAATCACTAACAACAACACCATCAACTACGGTGACAGAAACGCAAACAACCACAGAGTCGACAGTAACGACAACACCATCAACAACGACAGATTCAACGACGTCGGCAGTAGAATCAACAACAACAGGAACAACTACGACGACAGAATCACTAACAACAACACCATCAACTACGGTGACAGAAACGCAAACAACCACAGAGTCGACAGTAACGACAACACCATCAACAACGACAGATTCAACGACGTCGGCGACGACAGAATCACTAACAACAACACCATCAACTACGGTGACAGAAACGCAAACAACCACAGAGTCGACAGTAACGACAACACCATCAACAACGACAGATTCAACGACGTCGGCAGTAGAATCAACAACAACAGGAACAACTACGACGACAGAATCACTAACAACAACACCATCAACTACGGTGACAGAAACGCAAACAACCACAGAGTCGACAGTAACGACAACACCATCAACAACGACAGATTCAACGACGTCGGCGACGACAGAATCACTAACAACAACACCATCAACTACGGTGACAGAAACGCAAACAACCACAGAGTCGACAGTAACGACAACACCATCAACAACGACAGATTCAACGACGTCGGCAGTAGAATCAACAACAACAGGAACAACTACGACGACAGAATCACTAACAACAACACCATCAACTACGGTGACAGAAACGCAAACAACCACAGAGTCGACAGTAACGACAACACCATCAACAACGACAGATTCAACGACGTCGGCAGTAGAATCAACAACAACAGGAACAACTACGACGACAGAATCACTAACAACAACACCATCAACTACGGTGACAGAAACGCAAACAACCACAGAGTCGACAGTAACGACAACACCATCAACAACGACAGATTCAACGACGTCGGCAGTAGAATCAACAACAACAGGAACAACTACGACGACAGAATCACTAACAACAACACCATCAACTACGGTGACAGAAACGCAAACAACCACAGAGTCGACAGTAACGACAACACCATCAACAACGACAGATTCAACGACGTCGGCAGTAGAATCAACAACAACAGGAACAACTACGACGACAGAATCACTAACAACAACACCATCAACTACGGTGACAGAAACGCAAACAACCACAGAGTCGACAGTAACGACAACACCATCAACAACGACAGATTCAACGACGTCGGCAGTAGAATCAACAACAACAGGAACAACTACGACGACAGAATCACTAACAACAACACCATCAACTACGGTGACAGAAACGCAAACAACCACAGAGTCGACAGTAACGACAACACCATCAACAACGACAGATTCAACGACGTCGGCAGTAGAATCAACAACAACAGGAACAACTACGACGACAGAATCACTAACAACAACACCATCAACTACGGTGACAGAAACGCAAACAACCACAGAGTCGACAGTAACGACAACACCATCAACAACGACAGATTCAACGACGTCGGCGACGACAGAATCACTAACAACAACACCATCAACTACGGTGACAGAAACGCAAACAACCACAGAGTCGACAGTAACGACAACACCATCAACAACGACAGATTCAACGACGTCGGCGACGACAGAATCACTAACAACAACACCATCAACTACGGTGACAGAAACGCAAACAACCACAGAGTCGACAGTAACGACAACACCATCAACAACGACAGATTCAACGACGTCGGCGACGACAGAATCACTAACAACAACACCATCAACTACGGTGACAGAAACGCAAACAACCACAGAGTCGACAGTAACGACAACACCATCAACAACGACAGATTCAACGACGTCGGCAGTAGAATCAACAACAACAGGAACAACTACGACGACAGAATCACTAACAACAACACCATCAACTACGGTGACAGAAACGCAAACAACCACAGAGTCGACAGTAACGACAACACCATCAACAACGACAGATTCAACGACGTCGGCGACGACAGAATCACTAACAACAACACCATCAACTACGGTGACAGAAACGCAAACAACCACAGAGTCGACAGTAACGACAACACCATCAACAACGACAGATTCAACGACGTCGGCAGTAGAATCAACAACAACAGGAACAACTACGACGACAGAATCACTAACAACAACACCATCAACTACGGTGACAGAAACGCAAACAACCACAGAGTCGACAGTAACGACAACACCATCAACAACGACAGATTCAACGACGTCGGCAGTAGAATCAACAACAACAGGAACAACTACGACGACAGAATCACTAACAACAACACCATCAACTACGGTGACAGAAACGCAAACAACCACAGAGTCGACAGTAACGACAACACCATCAACAACGACAGATTCAACGACGTCGGCAGTAGAATCAACAACAACAGGAACAACTACGACGACAGAATCACTAACAACAACACCATCAACTACGGTGACAGAAACGCAAACAACCACAGAGTCGACAGTAACGACAACACCATCAACAACGACAGATTCAACGACGTCGGCAGTAGAATCAACAACAACAGGAACAACTACGACGACAGAATCACTAACAACAACACCATCAACTACGGTGACAGAAACGCAAACAACCACAGAGTCGACAGTAACGACAACACCATCAACAACGACAGATTCAACGACGTCGGCAGTAGAATCAACAACAACAGGAACAACTACGACGACAGAATCACTAACAACAACACCATCAACTACGGTGACAGAAACGCAAACAACCACAGAGTCGACAGTAACGACAACACCATCAACAACGACAGATTCGACGACGTCGGCAGTAGAATCAACAACAACAGGAACAACTACGACGACAGAATCACTAACAACAACACCATCAACTACGGTGACAGAAACGCAAACAACCACAGAGTCGACAGTAACGACAACACCATCAACAACGACAGATTCGACGACGTCGGCAGTAGAATCAACAACAACAGGAACAACTACGACGACAGAATCACTAACAACAACACCATCAACTACGGTGACAGAAACGCAAACAACCACAGAGTCGACAGTAACGACAACACCATCAACAACGACAGATTCAACGACGTCGGCGACGACAGAATCACTAACAACAACACCATCAACTACGGTGACAGAAACGCAAACAACCACAGAGTCGACAGTAACGACAACACCATCAACAACGACAGATTCAACGACGTCGGCAGTAGAATCAACAACAACAGGAACAACTACGACGACAGAATCACTAACAACAA
The DNA here is from genome assembly GCA_019055375.1 of Parelaphostrongylus tenuis. Taxonomy (NCBI): domain Eukaryota; kingdom Metazoa; phylum Nematoda; class Chromadorea; order Rhabditida; family Metastrongylidae; genus Parelaphostrongylus; species Parelaphostrongylus tenuis. The sequence goes on from JAHQIW010007501.1 coordinate 441,177, forward strand.
CACCATCAACTACGGTGACAGAAACGCAAACAACCACAGAGTCGACAGTAACGACAACACCATCAACAACGACAGATTCAACGACGTCGGCATAACAACAACAACGGACGACAGAATCACTAACAACAACACCATCAACTACGGTGACAGAAACGCAAACAACCACAGAGTCGACAGTAACGACAACACCATCAACAACGACAGATTCAACGACGTCGGCAGTAGAATCAACAACAACAGGAACAACTACGACGACAGAATCACTAACAACAACACCATCAACTACGGTGACAGAAACGCAAACAACCACAGAGTCGACAGTAACGACAACACCATCAACAACGACAGATTCAACGACGTCGGCAGTAGAATCAACAACAACAGGAACAACTACGACGACAGAATCACTAACAACAACACCATCAACTACGGTGACAGAAACGCAAACAACCACAGAGTCGACAGTAACGACAACACCATCAACAACGACAGATTCAACGACGTCGGCGACGACAGAATCACTAACAACAACACCATCAACTACGGTGACAGAAACGCAAACAACCACAGAGTCGACAGTAACGACAACACCATCAACAACGACAGATTCAACGACGTCGGCAGTAGAATCACAACAACAGACAACTACGCGACAGAATCACTAACAACAACACCATCAACTACGGTGACAGAAACGCAAACAACCACAGAGTCGACAGTAACGACAACACCATCAACAACGACAGATTAACGACGTCGGCGACGACAGAATCACTAACAACAACACCATCAACTACGGTGACAGAAACGCAAACAACCACAGAGTCGACAGTAACGACAACACCATCAACAACGACAGATTCACGACGTCGGCAGTAGAATCAACAACAACAGGAACAACTACGACGACAGAATCACTAACAACAACACCATCAACTACGGTGACTAGAAACGCAAACAACCACAGAGTCGACAGTAACGACAACACCATCAACAACGACAGATTCAACGACGTCGGCGACGACAGAATCACTAACAACACAAACTACCATCAAACACTCACGGTCGACAGAAGCAAACGCAAACAACCACAGAGTCGACAGTAACGACAACACCATCAACAACGACAGATTCAACGACTGTCGGCAGTAGAATCAACAACAACAGGAACAACTACGACGACAGAATCACTAACAACAACACCATCAACTACGGTGACAGAAACGCAAACAACCACAGAGTCGACAGTAACGACAACACCATCAACAACGACAGATTCAACGACGTCGGCAGTAGAATCAACAACAACAGGAACAACTACGACGACAGAATCACTAACAACAACACCATCAACTACGGTGACTGAAACGCAAACAACCACAGAGTCGACAGTAAACGACAACACCATCAACAACGACAGATTCAACGACGTCGGCAGTAGAATCAACAACAACAGGAACAACTACGACGACAGAATCACTAACAACAACACCATCAACTACGGTGACAGAAACGCAAACAACCACAGAGTCGACAGTAACGACAACACCATCAACAACGACAGATTCAACGACGTCGGCAGTAGAATCAACAACAACAGGAACAACTACGACGACAGAATCACTAACAACAACACCATCAACTACGGTGACAGAAACGCAAACAACCACAGAGTCGACAGTAACGACAACACCATCAACAACGACAGATTCAACGACGTCGGCAGTAGAATCAACAACAACAGGAACAACTACGACGACAGAATCACTAACAACAACACCATCAACTACGGTGACAGAAACGCAAACAACCACAGAGTCGACAGTAACGACAACACCATCAACAACGACAGATTCGAACGACGTCGGCAGTAGAATCAACAACAACAGGAACAACTACGACGACAGAATCACTAACAACAACACCATCAACTACGGTGACAGAAACGCAAACAACCACAGAGTCGACAGTAACGACAACACCATCAACAACGACAGATTCGACGACGTCGGCAGTAGAATCAACAACAACAGGAACAACTACGACGACAGAATCACTAACAACAACACCATCAACTACGGTGACAGAAACGCAAACAACCACAGAGTCGACAGTAACGACAACACCATCAACAACGACAGATTCAACGACGTCGGCGACGACAGAATCACTGACAACAACACCATCAACTGCGGTGACAGAAACGCAAACAACCACAGAGTCGACAGTAACGACAACACCATCAACAACGACAGATTCAACGACGTCGGCAGTAGAATCAACAACAACAGGAACAACTACGACGACAGAATCACTAACAACAACACCATCAACTACGGTGACAGAAACGCAAACAACCACAGAGTCGACAGTAACGACAACACCATCAACAACGACAGATTCAACGACGTCGGCAGTAGAATCAACAACAACAGGAACAACTACGACGACAGAATCACTAACAACAACACCATCAACTACGGTGACAGAAACGCAAACAACCACAGAGTCGACAGTAACGACAACACCATCAACAACGACAGATTCGACGACGTCGGCAGTAGAATCAACAACAACAGGAACAACTACGACGACAGAATCACTAACAACAACACCATCAACTACGGTGACAGAAACGCAAACAACCACAGAGTCGACAGTAACGACAACACCATCAACAACGACAGATTCAACGACGTCGGCAGTAGAATCAACAACAACAGGAACAACTACGACGACAGAATCACTACAACAACACCATCAACTACGGTGACAGAAACGCAAACAACCACAGAGTCGACAGTAACGACAACACCATCAACAACGACAGATTCAACGACGTCGGCAGTAGAATCAACAACAACAGGAACAACATACGACGACAGAATCACTAACAACAACACCATCAACTACGGTGACAGAAACGCAAACAACCACAGAGTCGACAGTAACGACAACACCATCAACAACGACAGATTCAACGACGTCGGCAGTAGAATCAACAACAACAGGAACAACTACGACGACAGAATCACTAACAACAACACCATCAACTACGGTGACGGAAACGCAAACAACCACAGAGTCGACAGTAACGACAACACCATCAACAACGACAGATTCAACGACGTCGGCAGTAGAATCAACAACAACAGGAACAACTACGACGACAGAATCACTGACAACAACACCATCAACTACGGTGACAGAAACGCAAACAACCACAGAGTCGACAGTAACGACAACACCATCAACAACGACAGATTCAACGACGTCGGCAGTAGAATCAACAACAACAGGAACAACTACGACGACAGAATCACTGACAACAACACCATCAACTACGGTGACAGAAACGCAAACAACCACAGAGTCGACAGTAACGACAACACCATCAACAACGACAGATTCAACGACGTCGGCAGTAGAATCAACAACAACAGGAACAACTACGACGACAGAATCACTAACAACAACACCATCAACTACCGGTGACAGAAACGCAAACAACCACAGAGTCGACAGTAACGACAACACCATCAACAACGACAGATTCACGACGTCGGCAGTAGAATCAACAACAACAGGAACAACTACGACGACAGAATCACTGACAACAACACCATCAACTACGGTGACAGAAACGCAAACAACCACAGAGTCGACAGTAACGACAACACCATCAACAACGACAGATTCAACGACGTCGGCAGTAGAATCAACAACAACAGGAACAACTACGACGACAGAATCACTAACAACAACACCATCAACTACGGTGACAGAAACGCAAACAACCACAGAGTCGACAGTAACGACAACACCATCAACAACGACAGATTCAGAATCACAACAACAACAGGAACAACTACGACGACAGAATCACCAACAACGACACCATCAACTACGGTGACTGAAACGCAAACAACCACAGAGTCGACAGTAAACGACAACACCATCAACAACGACAGATTCAACGACGTCGGCAGTAGAATCAACAACAACAGGAACAACTACGACGACAGAATCACTAACAACAACACCATCAACTACGGTGACAGAAACGCAAATAACCACAGAGTCGACAGTAACGACAACACCATCAACAACGACAGATTCTACGACGTCGGCAGTAGAATCACAACAACAGGAACAACTACGACGACAGAATCACTAACAACGACACCATCAACTACGGTGACAGAAACGCAAACAACCACAGAGTCGACAGTAACGACAACACCATCAACAACGACAGATTCAACGACGTCGGCAGTAGAATCAACAACAACAGGAACAACTACGACGACAGAATCACTAACAACAACACCATCAACTACGGTGACAGAAACGCAAACAACCACAGAGTCGACAGTAACGACAACACCATCAACAACGACAGATTCAACGACGTCGGCAGGTAGAAATCAACAACAACAGGAACAACTACGACGACAGAAATCACTAACAACAACACCATCAACTACGGTGACAGAAACGCAAACAACCACACAGAGTCGACACAGTAACGACAAACACCATCAACAACGACAGATCACTTCAACTCGTGACAGTCGGCAGTAGACATCACCACAGATGCAACAGGAACAACTACACGACAGAACACCTCGACAACAACACCATTCAACTACGTCGACAGAAACGCAAAACAACCAACAGAGTCGACAGTAATAACGACAACACCATCAACAAACGACAGATTCAACGGACGTCGGCAGTTAGAATCAACAACAACAGGAACAACTACGACGACAGAATCACTAACAACAACACCATCAACTACGGTGACAGAAAACGCAAACAACCACAGAGTCGACAGTAACGACAACACCATCAACAACGACAGATTCAACGACGTCGGCAGTAGAATCAACAACAACAGGAACAACTACGACGACAGAATCACCAACAACGACACCATCAACTACGGTGACTGAAACGCAAACAACCACAGAGTCGACAGTAACGACAACACCATCAACAACGACAGATTCAACGACGTCGGCAGTAGAATCAACAACGACAGGAACAACTACGACGACAGAATCACTGACAACAAACACCATCAACTACGGTGACAGAAACGCAAACAACCACAGAGTCGACAGTAACGACAACACCATCAACAACGACAGATTCAACGACGTCGGCAGTAGAATCAACAACAACAGGAACAACTACGACGACAGAATCACTAACAACAACACCATCAACTACGGTGACAGAAACGCAAACAACCACAGAGTCGACAGTAACGACAACACCATCAACAACGACAGATTCAACGACGTCGGCAGTAGAATCAACAACAACAGGAACAACTACGACGACAGAATCATCTGACAACAACACCATCAACTACGGTGACAGAAAACGCAAACAACCACAGCAGTCGACAGTAACGACAACACCATCAACAACGACAGATTTAACGACGTCGGCGACGACAGAATCACTAACAACAAACACCATCAACTACGGTGACAGAAACGCAAACAACCACAGAGTCGACACAGTAAACGACAACACCATCAACAACGACAGATTCAACGACGTCGGCAGTAGAATCAACAACAACAGGAACAACTACGACGACAGAATCACTAACAACAACACCATCAACTACGGTGACAGAAACGCAAACAACCACAGAGTCGACAAGTAACACGACAACACCATCAACAACGACAGATTCAACGACGTCGGCAGTAGAATCAACAACAACAGGAACAACTACGACGACAGAATCACTGACAACAACACCATCAACTACGGTGACAGAAACGCAAACAACCACAGAGTCGACAGTAACGACAACACCATCAACAACGACAGATTCAACAGACGTCGGCGACGACAGAATCACTAACAACAAACACCATCAACTACGGTGACAGAAACGCAAACAACCACAGAGTCGACAGTAACGACAACACCATCAACAACGACAGATTCAACGACGTCGGCAGTAGAATCAACAACAACAGGAACAACTACGACGACAGAATCACTAACAACAACACCATCAACTACGGTGACCAGAAAACGCAAACAACCACAGAGTCGACAGTAACGACAACACCATCAACAACGACAGATTCAACGACGTCGGCAGTAGAATCAACAACAACAGGAACAACTACGACGACAGAATCACTAACAACAACACCATCAACTACGGTGACAGAAACGCAAACAACCACAGAGTCGACAGTAACGACAACACCATCAACAACGACAGATTCAACGACGTCGGCAGTAGAATCAACAACAACAGGAACAACTACGACGACAGAATCACTGACAACAACACCATCAACTACGGTGACAGAAACGCAAACAACCACAGAGTCGACAGTAACGACAACACCATCAACAACGACAGATTCAACGACGTCGGCAGTAGAATCAACAAACAACAGGAACAACTACGACGACAGAATCACTAACAACAACACCATCAACTACGGTGACAGAAACGCAAACAACCACAGAGTCGACAGTAACGACAACACCATCAACAACGACAGATTCAACGACGTCGGCAGTAGAATCAACAACAACAGGAACAACTACGACGACAGAATCACCAACAACGACACCATCAACTACGGTGACTGAAACGCAAACAACCACAGAGTCGACAGTAACGACAACACCATCACAACGACAGATTCAACGACGTCGGCAGTAGAATCAACAACAACAGGAACAACTACGACGACAGAGCTGCCAGTAACGACAACATTGAATATGACAACAGCAATACCAACTACAATTACAACTAGAGAAAGAGCACAGATTGTCCAAGCACGGCGTTCAGTTCTGCTTTCAGAGAAACGGCGTTGGGAATGCACAACAATTTCAGGTATTACATTCAACAGATAATGAAACTTATAATAGGGATGCCTTATTGGAAATTCTTATATTTAATGAGATATGGTCGTGTTATCACAGTTACATTGCTCGAAAATATATTTGCGCAGATCGCTAGTTGCAAGGGGTCGAGCAGTCAACGCCGAACATCGTGGCGAATTTGCACCACCGGCCTCACGAATGGATGTGCTGGTACAGTTGGCCTCTTCAATTGTCGTAGTGTCTTTCTCCATTCAAATTCGTACACAAGGTTAAGAGCGCATTCAGGAATATGATTGCTATGCGGAGGCATACGCTCATGCACATGTGAGGTCGTGTGATAGACGAGAATCTTCTCGACCTGGTTACCAGAAAATGTTCACATCCTTCGAACAACTGCTACTGACGCTTTGGGTGCTATTCAGAATGTAAATAAATATCTACGCAAATTCATATGGAATGCATTTTGACATTGATACATTTGCAACTCTACATCACATATGATTATTATGCTTGTTCTCTACGTTCTAATCATTTCAACTTAGGCAATTGCAACGTTTCGTCGCGAACTCACATCAATCGGTATTCCTTCAAATATGATATACACCTCATACTTGGAAAAGCGGACTTCCAGGCCGATGACTAGAGTTTCCAAGGTTTGTACACTGCTTTGTAAGCATGACAGATTGCGTTGAAAAGCAGAATTCATTTTTATTCGTCGTGATATGTTAACTTAATTTTTTCAAATAACCAGAATTCTTCCTATGGGATGTCCATTTGATTATGTAGCTCGTATCAGTTGGCAATCGTCTCATAGAAGCCTGAATCCTTACGTAGGTTAACTTGACTGGCTTCTACTTTAGAACACTGAAGCATTCTTATTGCCTTAGGTTTGACCCTGATTGCTTGTTCCTAGCTGTAGAATGCAGATGAAGCAGGCGATTTATTCAAAAAAATATGTAAGGACAATGAGGAAGAGGGATATAAATTTTGCTCAGAGTCACAGGAGCATTGAAATTACTGTAACTACAGTGTTTTCGGCAAAGCTTATATGCCGGCTGAAGACTTCTGGTTACATGCTATTTCGTTGCAAAAAAATTCACATGTGATTAGATATATGTGCAGTTGTTTACCCCAAATGCTGACTTGGGATTGTGTCTAATGGAATACTCTCTAGCCATAATTAATCTGAATAATATGCAATCGGATGTACAGGGAAAGTTGAAGGCAGATGTTTTGCTAAGAATAACCAAGACTTATGAATGGTGTGGGCTACATTATGTCGATTATATTTCGTTCAGTTATGAAAAGTCAAACATTAGGTTGAAAAGAAAGTTTTGGGCACTTTAATAAGCAAAAATAGTCTCATGCATATCATGGGCTTATTACAGTACCTTATGTGTGAATTTTCTTTTGAATGCTCACTGACACAACTGTGTTAATTTATCCAATCAACTTAACCTTGCTCACAGAAGCCACGGCATGATTTGCACGATCTCACCAAAAAGCAAGCCGCCATAAGAGTCGAAATTTGTTGCTAACTACTCAATAGTCCACTGAATGACTGACTTTGGAAATGCATTGTGACTTCGGACAAGAAGTGGGTGTACCCGGTCAGCTACAATCGGGACAAACAGTGGGTTAAAAAGGATCACACTACGCCGTCAGTCCTGAAGTACAACCGGTCTGGCAAGAAGGTCATGATCTGTGTCTGGTAAATTTTTGAAGGAGTCGCGCATTTTGAGTTAGTTCCAAACGGCATAAGCTATAAATTTTGAGCTTTAATGTCAGCAGTTAGGCCAAGTTCATGATAAGCTTGAGGAGAAGTACCTCCTCTGGTCAATCGAAAACTCGTTTGATGCAGCAACATAATGCGAAACCGCACACTTCCAAAAAGATCAAAGGCAAGTTTGATAAATTACATTGCGCTCCATACGACTTTGCCCTTCTCCGATTGATACATTTTCTTAATAGTCGCCGATTTGAAGTTAGATGAAGTTGAGGAAGCATGTCAAGAGTTTTTTGATTTCAAGTTGAAGGAATGGCGATTTCGGCCAGATACGAAACTTGGCGGACTGATGGCAGAAAGTCGTTGAAAACGATAGCCTTTACTTTGAAGAGTAGTTTTATTGCTTTTGATTAAAATTCATAAATCTTTAACTTTTTATAGCTGCTCCAGATTCAACTTTCCACCTTTTCAAATCAATTAGCATCGTGTGAAACTTTTTGCTTATGATTCTTTGCAGGTTATCTGGGGGACAAACAGATACGTTGGCTGTGCAACCCATGTGTGCAGTGGTTTTTACTTTACTTCATGCATGTACCGAGCTCCGTGAGACTTTGGCAGGTTGTTGAATCTGTGAAGTATGTAAAAGTTTCACAGTTTCAGAGTGAACTTGATTGGATCGAGTATTTACTCTATTGGTGCAGTATGCAGTGCTTGCCTGGGAGGTCCTCAGAATTGCCTTGGAAGTACTGGGCTGTGTTCTTGGTAATGGTGGAACGTTTGGTCTGCTAGCACTTCCGCGCTAAAGAATATGCGAAGAAATTTCTTCTTAAAGCAAATCATTTGCTGATGTTATATCTAAATATTTATCTTTATTCAACATGATCATTCCTCACATCTACTGTTCTATTCACTTCACATCTTACATTTGACTCGCTTCTTTGTGTCCATCTCACTACTCTTTAAACTCTCCGCTTGAGGTAATTCCAGACACCGAATATTTATTAAAACCTCATTGTTTAATGATTCACTGTCTTTTTTCTGATAAGCCACAAACAAGATTGACATATTATAATTCATAACAGCTGTCGCTTGGGCGAATTTCGCCTCCTTCAGGGACTGAAAAATTCTCGTTGTCAGCCAAACTTCATAGTCGTAAAAGTAACAACCACTCTAGATTTTGAGAGCACTAAAAAAAAACAATTTTCCTATCTACTTATGGCTTTCTGTGAGTCTTCTATCGAGTTTTACAGGTGGAGACCAACCACACAGAAATAACATAGTTTTTCAGTGCATCTTTCACAACAAATTGTCAGTTTTGCATACAATATCTAATCGGGAGTGATTAAATATTATAGACACTCTGTACTAGAATTGCGTGAATATTATGATCATAATCACGTTTCATGAATAAAAATGCCAGCCATCCTCACTTGTGCCTGGAGTGCTAAGATAACCCATCTAAAGCGTTACCACTTGAATGTAGGGAATGATCTTTTATTCGGTAATGTTCCTGCCATAATTTCTAATTCTGATGGGATAAGAGGCTTGGTAAGTTTGGTCTAGGTGTCAGACCATCCGCGAGCCCAAGTTAACGATATCACTACTCAGCCCGCATAGAGCTCTTTTTACACTTCAGGTAGTCAATCGACAATTCGTTGAGGAGAAATTCTATGTAAATCTGGCCTTTGGAAAGGCCTTTTCAAATCGTTGTGTAGAAAAAAGTTACTCTTCACTTTGGGAAGTTTTGAGCCTATATACAAAGATTAGATGGATTTGTTATTATTTGTATAGTAAAGTTTAGCTTGGTCAAAACCTCATATTAACCACTCATTCTGTATTACGAGCAAGCGATTACTATTTTAGAAATAAGGCACTAATTTAGGTGTTGTATTTATTTAGAAACAGCATCTGATTCTTATCCTTCTCCAATTCTATGAAAAGGGTTCATGTAGCAAGACTACAATCTTTGCGAGCTACTTCAAAGTTGTTTAGTAAAAATTAGAGGAAGGGTCTGTTCAAATAAATGCTTTGAGTAAAAGGTTTTGTTGTGTCTTTAGACGCAATCCTGGAGCATTAAAGAATCCCGGTCGACAGCTTTCTGCAAGACTTTGATAAGGAAATTGGCGGCAAAACCAATGACACACTTGTCACATTCAAATATTGCAAATGGAAGTTGAACACATATGTATGCATAAGTCTTATGTAAAAAAAACCTGAATAATGAACGGTTTTTATGGTCTGTTGGTATAAATAATGAAGCTCAAGGACAGTCTCTATTCAATTCATAGCCTCATAGCCGAGCCAACTCTTTTCTCAAGAACTAAGTCAGCTCTACCACTCCGAAATTTCTCGAAATGTTACTGAATGTCCTAGCCACTACCTCATTTTATGCTAATTTTCCACTTTGTGGTGCATGATATTTGTAAAAGTGCAATTTGTGACAGTTTCCCTTTTTGCTGAGTTCCCATATAGGGCTTACTTGTAATACGAATATATATATATATATATATATATATGTGATTTGAGCAGACATGAAGCCATTGTTTTATGGAGATTGAATTCAAACAGAGGCAAAATGACCTCTGAAGGTACTGTTTGCTCACCTTCCAGCTCAAACAATCCATTATTCCCTGACTGCTCGGGATATGCCACCTTACGTAGTACACTCTGGTTGGGCGATGCTCAACACGGAGGTCATCGCAGTACTCCTCCTTCACTTTACTCGCATCAATTTACTGCTCATAAGATACCGCACAGAGGTCTGCCATCTTGTTCGGTAAATCAACAAAATTTCCATCAATTGCGCTATAGTGGATGAGAAACTGTGAATAGATCGATGGACCACTGGTTTTTGAGATATTAGAAATGGGAGAAAGAGGAAAGTTGAAGAGATGTATGCGGTAATATTCGAGGTTGGATAGCCAAAGCTATGAGACTATTATAATCACTATTGAGGTTCATATAACATCACAGATGTTAGCAATTCTAACCAAAATGTGGTTTCATTAGCATGAGGTATTAGTCTGTGAAATCGAAATACTGCTGTTGACCGATACCAACAATTATTTTTTGATGTCAGTGCCGCTATGGGAGAGCTTGCCTTATCAACTGAACAAAAAATCAAAGTGTTTCGTTTTTCTTCCTTTTTTACAAATGTGTACTCTTGGTGCTGAAAATGTTCAGTGTTCTTTAGTTGTCAAAATACTAAGTGATTCTATAAATTTGGCACCAGTGCAATAAACGCCAACTCTACAAACCACAAGTAGAATTACATAACTCTGGTATTCTTCACTTGAGCATTTTCTTACGAACATATTGGCATATAACCATGCATTGCTACGAGATGGAGCTGCTTTGGAAACAAATTCGCTTGCTACTCATGAACGATTGGCGCGTGAGCAAAAGTGCTAATGATTCGGCGCGAAATTGTTGGAGCTTGGGGCGATGAAACTGTTGCAAGACGACTAGGAAGTGGTTCACGAAGTTCAAAGCTAGAGAGAACGGTCTGCACGATCAGTCTTACTCGGGTCGTCCACAGGAAGCTCTAATAACACGTTGGCAACGACAAGGGTCGAATTCGGCCCTTGTCGCACGCTAGGTGTGCAGCGGTGAGGCGCCGCGGCCCGACTGGGCGGAGTCTGTACTATCACGCATTGCAATGGAAATATAGTAGTTTGTTTGATTCTGTTATTATCATTATTATATTATAATATTATCGTGATGAAATGATAAATTATAGCAGGAGATACTTCAATAAAAGTACATATTCAAAGAAAATGTTCATGTATCGAAAAATCATTCAAATCTTCAAAAGGAAATGCAATTATTGTGAAAGGGAACTTATTTCCAGTTGTTATATGGCTTGGTTTCTTCCTTTTACCCATGCATTTCTATCTCCCACTATGTTTGCTTTGTGGAAAGGCTTTTATAGCCCGTTCTACAACGGAAAATGACACGTTATTCAATCAGAGTTCGTTTTTTTTATCAACTTCACAAGGTATTTCTTGACATCACATAGTGAAATTTTGATTCCAAGTTAACTAGCGATACAGAATAATAATTGTGATGTAAAATAAAGAAATGTTATAGAAAAGGCTTCTATAGATTGTCTATAGTAAAGAGAATGCTCATGAAATCTTCCATGTTTCAACGAAAAATCGCTTCCTACAGGGCAAAACATTTTTTGATTCCATGAAGCATTTTTCCTGATTTATTGATGTTTTTATTAGTCATTCGATAACCTTAATAACGCCGATTTGATAGCAGGCCTGGTTCCTGAAAGAACCTCAGTACTACGTTATACGGAGGAGAAGAATGATGTTTCGCCCTCACGATGCTTTGTTTCAACTTAACAGTGAAATTTTTTACTATCTTTCCTAGCAATAAACTTTGATTGTATGCATGTTCATCGTCAAAATGATTTCTATAAACGTACTTTTGGTAGAAATAACGTCCAGTTATTTCAAATCTTCTCTAAACATCAAAAATTGCGTTGATCTATTCACCTTGTTTATTTAACAATCAACATACGTATAACGTACAAACATATAACATTTATATATATATATATATATATATATATATATGTTTCTATATATTTATATATATTATATATATATATATATAAACATTTTTATATATACTTGCATGCATGTACAAAAACATATGTGCCACATATACGTATGTCATATATACACTTAACACATAACAACAATAATACAATAATTTGACCTAATAAAAGTAGAATCCTTCGCAAATAGTTCATTCATGACTCAAGCATTTGGGATACAAATTTTATGAGTAGTATTATAACATTCCGAACAAAAGTGCCTTTTACACTGACTGCACCTTGTACGTGTTTTTTTTTTAGCATGATATGAAGCATAACTATAACCTACATTCTTATTCAAAGCGTTTCTACAGCACTCGATGCAGCGTCTAGGCTTTCCGGAAGACGCCTTTTCGAGGACGTGGCTAGATCTAAGGGCAGGATGATTAGGTCGTTTCAAATAGCTGGCATAGACAGCAGCCTTGAACTTATTGAATTGGATATTTTCTACGCAGGTGCGGTACAGTATCCATGAATTCTTGAGGAGTATGTGGGCGATAAAGTGGAATAGTAGACGAACATACCTAGAGTACGAAATTACAAATAACGAAGCTAAGAGTGGGCGAAGTGCTTTCATTATTCATTGGTCCTCCTGAGGAATGGTGATATGGCAGCTATGTGGTTAGTCTGATCTACCAGCGACTTCCTCCTATTGTACATCTTGACAACTTCAAATTTGTCCGTGCAAGGATTTTTGGTAGTGCCGTGAGATTTTGAAAGCATTGTGACGTCTCTTCTGTCATTGAATCGCGGAACCGTAAAACCATTTTGATTCTGCATGGCTTTCCACTCCCCCATGCGCAGTTTCCTTTCCATGACCTCCATAGGCAAACCTTTCCTGCTTTTTCTGCATGTTCCCATGAAGTATGTATTGCCTTGCAGCAAACTCTCACCTAAGGCGGCGCTGGAGTGCAAGTTGTCGGCAAAGAAGTGCTTTATTGTTTCATCCAGAAGATACTTCATTAGATCCTTTACCACAAATGTGCAAGTGGCTCGTTCGCTGTCAGGTTTGCGCCAGTACCTATGTACACCATCGTTTTTGAGGTGTACCCGCCTTCACCATAAAGTTTGAATCGCTTTATTACATATCTGTTTCTTTTGCAAGGTGCATACTAGCGGAACTTGATTCGTTTTCTGATTGGCACCGTCGACTCATCGATACATGTCTCCCCATGGTTTGAATGGGTCCTTACAATTTTTATTGACAAGTTCCAGCATTAGCCTTATTTTGTATAACTTTTCATTCACATCGTAACCCATATTGTTGCTTACATGCAAGTTGGTCATGATCTCGAGGAAGTGATCCCTCGAATGAAGATGCGACGCTATGAAGACTCCCGAAAGATGCGGGCTATTGCTATAGTAGTCGTAAAGCCTTGGCAATCGTATAATGGTTATTTTGAGGCACAAGCACAAGAATATGTTCATTTCTTCAAATGTTGTGTATTTCCATCCGAAGACGGCCCATGTTTCACAAGTGTTGATGGACTTCGTAAACCATCTGTATGATCTTGTTGAGGTGAATCGCGGAAATGGGATTTGGAGAGGCACAAAAAATTGTTTTGAGAGATATCAACTGGAAAGAAATATGTAGGGTAGAGGAATTAGTGCTTTTAGTGTCATGAGTAGCCACTTATTCTCTGGCGCATTAAAATTCTTATGTTCATTCTTTCATTTTCTTTCCATTCATTTGATATTCATTCGTCGTTTTGTACGAAGGTAAGTTGTTGATGAATATGACCAAAATATAATTGAATATTTATGGAAGAACTGCTACTGTTACTGTTCAATGGAAAACCAGCAAGACCGTATTGTTGTTCAAAAAGGGAGACCTTCACGACATAGGCAATTATCGCCCAATCTGCTTGCTGTCCGTTGTCTATAAACTCTTTACTCGAGTCATCCTGAACAGGATTGACAGAACACTGGACGAGGGACAGCCATGCGAACAAGCAGGGTTCAGAAAAGGATTTAGTACCATGGACCACATCCACACGATCACAAGACTCATTGAAGTTCCGCGAGAGTACAAACAACCACTCTGTCTCACTTTCATCGATCTGAAAAAAGCCTTTGATTCAGTGGAAACAGAAGCGGTTATAGAGGCCTCTGGATAACCAGGGCGTCCCTACTCGGTACATAATGATCCTTCGTGAGCTTTATAAAGATTTCACGACCAGAATATCTCCATTCTACAACAATATCACAATTGACGTAAGAAGAGGGGTTCGACAAGGCGATACAATATCGCCAAAACTATTCACTGCCACCCTACAAAACGTCATGCGAACATTAGAATGGGACGAAATGGGAGTGAAAATTGACGGTCGACAATTAAACCATCTTCGCTTTGCTGACGATATCGTTCTCATAACACCAAACATCAGCCAAGCGGAACGAATGTTGACTGATTTCGATAACGCCTGTGGAAAGATCGGTCTTCAACTGAATCTAACGAAAACAATGTTCATGAGGAACGGATGGGTTTCTAATGCCCCATTCACGCTCAACGGAACGACAATTTCCGAATGCTCCAGTTACATCTATCTAGGTCGTGAAATCAACATGATGAACGACCTAGCCCCAGAGTTGAGCAGGAGGAAACGAGCGGCTTGGGGAACGTTTAAGAGCATCGAAGATGTAGTGAAGAGGACAAAGAACATCCGACTCCGTGCCCACCTTTTCGACTCGACAATTATCCCTGCCCTAACGTATGCAGCAGAAACCTGGTCGCTACGTAAGCAGATGAAAGATCACTTGCCGTTATCGAACGCGCAGTCGAAAGGTCGATGCTAGGAGTATCTCGTATTTCGCAAATGAGACAAAGGATCCGAACTTCCGACCTACGTCAACGATCGAAAATCAGAGACGCCGTTCTACACGCCAGGATATCGAAAATAAGGTGGGCCGGACACGTGATGCGCTTCAACGACAACCGATGGACGAGAGCCGTTACCGACTGGATTCCTCGGACGTCAAGCGCTCTAAAGGAAGACCACTGACCCGTTGGTCCGATTTCTTCACGAAAGCGATGGAAGAAAGATATGATGCTCAGCGAATTCCTAGAGCAAGGAGGACCCACTGGGCTACTCTTGCACGCGATAGGGAAAAATGGAAGAGTTGTTGGTACCCCGCTCGAGTCACTCGACGATCAACGGGACGGACAGGTGATACAGGTGATGGAAAAAACATAACGATGTTCAGTAAAAGTTCTGAAGATCATCTTATGCTACGTATCTGCCTTTTTCCTCAAGATTGGAAGCTTTAGAAGGAAATCATGCCATTGTTCCTACCACAAGATGTTCCATGGATGTCTCCTCTTTCATATCTGATCCTTTACTGCGGAAAAGCGGACGAAATTTCCTTTAGTAACGATTATATTTATACTTCATTAGAAAACTACCACAACGTCATTGCTGCTGCCGCGTGTGTGGCTGTGCGGCGCGGCAGCACGACGGGAGGGAAATCAACGTCGTAGCCAACGTTTTAATGTTGCGCGCCGCTTGGCTAGCATTTCCCCTCACGCGCCATTCGTGTGCGAGTAGTAAGCAAATGTTTCTAGGAGAGCTCCACCACAAAACAAATGCATAGAAGTTGTGTACCAAAATGTTCGCAAGAAAATGCTCAATCTAATGGTGCAAAATTGTATGGTTTTGAGTACATCTGGTTGATAAATTGGTGTTTATTGCTCTAGTATGAAAACTTTTGGAACATTTTAATAACAGGTGGTTCGTAAACAATAGATGTTTGTGTGGTCCACGATACGTGAGTTTTCTTCAAAATATTCGCTTTCATTGTACATCACAGCGCTATCATTTTTGAATTCTTGCGTACCGCAACATATTTTGGGCGAGGGAAATGTTTGAACCAAAAACAAAAATTCGGTGGTAAAGCTTTCGTGGTAATTGGGCTAGAGACACCCGGAATCGTACTGTAGAGAGTTGATTGCGCGCAATAATTCTCCTCTGAGTATCGTTCTGCACAAATCCTTAATCATAGATTACCGAAATTATGGCATGTAATCCATTTTCACATCTATTTTGCAGCACTTCTTGCATTAAACTCAATTCTTATATCTGCTATGCAGAAATATCACCACATTTCCCATTCGTTTTTTGATTACTGCTCATTAATGTTGTCTTCCTTATGAATTTGGTGATTGCTGATAGAGTTGATTCTGTTTGGGGTTTAGAATGGTCGAGTATAGTGTTTCCACTTCAGTCACAAGTATAAGGTTGCTCTTTGACAGATCTGATAATAATCTCCCACCACTAGGAGTGATGAGAGGTCGGTGGACTTCTCATGGAATTGAGCGTACCGTGTCCATGATGATCTAAACCACTATCACTATTCATACAATTCTCGCAAGAGCAACTTACCAACGAAGCGTTTGCTTTATGGAGATGAAAATCTCAAGAAATAAATTTCTGTTGTAGTATGAGAAAAGTCTTGAGTACTTTATCAATCATGTAACTAGATTCATTTAATTGAAGAAACATTTACGTGTACTACATCATTGATATAACAATAAGCAAAAAAGTTTGTAATAAATTGTCAAAATTGCCTCTTTTGCCCTCTATACATTTACGAAGTCGCCTGCGGAAATCTCCAGCAATGCTGGCACACATTTTCACCTTAATTTGGCCCGAGCACATGCCAGAGCCGATTTAAGCGCTGTACGGTAGTGTAGCGAGTAATTGGGGCTTCTTCCTTGAGTAAAGACCACATGGAGTGATTCATTGGGTTGAGATCTGGCAAGTTTGATAGCCAAATGTCCTTGAGCCAAGAGTGTGGAAGCTGCTTTTGACAGATGGCGATTGTTGAGTGAGCCGAATGTGCAGGAGCCCAGTCCTGCTAAAACGTAAATCCGTCGGCGTCAAAGTGTTGAGTAGTCTAAGACTCCAATCCGCGCCGTCTAACTTGCTGATGATATCTGGCAGCGTTGTCTCCAAAGTTTCTGTTAGTAAAGACAAACAGCGTCTATATGATCGCAAGTGCCTGCTCAGACCACCACGGAGGGCGGAAAATGGCTGTAGTCCATGGTTTTCCTACTGCGGACATCTGCTGACACTTATTGAAAAAATGACGCCTTTTCTGGTGGTAGTAGAGTGATTCGACCGTGAGTATCTTCTCATCCGTTAGAAGCACCTTTGAGAAACGAGCAGCAACTATCAAACAAATCGTTAGAAAGCTTTTGAAAGCCGCTCTTCTTTCATCTTTTGCCCCAGAAGGTGAACACATCCTATTTTGAATTCGTGCAGCTTCAGCTTGATTTTACCAATGCTTCAGACTCCCCACTCGCAGATCTCGAGCTACCCAGGCTAGTTTGCGCATCAAACGCTCTGAATTTCTTTATATTCGCCTTCCTTTCTAGAACCTCGCTTGAAATTAATACATCCCCACGGCACACTTTGAGCCTTTCACAAGGTCTGTTATGACACTTATACAGAGCAATACACGTTTTGGCCTTGCAGCTTGCCAGTTTCGCATTCCCTTTTATCTAAGTCAATCCTTTTAGGGCAAAAACCTCCTTGAATAAAGAAATCGCCGAAGAATACCTTACGAGACATGTAAAGTGGAATACACTTCACCCACGGGTAACATACCACTGCATGTCCAGTGACATGATCACCGGACATTGTAGTGATTAACAGTCGATTGGTCAAAGCTGGCATTTTTCACTACAGTACCTTTATATTCAACTGTTTTTCAAGACCTCGCTCAGAATTAATACATCCTGACTGCTCCGAATTTTTCTGAACTTGGCAGCGGATCTTCTGCATGCTTTCTGGAGTGGACGAGACGGTTGAATAAGCTTTTTGGAGGGATTTCCTAGATCTTCCACTCTCTTTGAAGCATGGCCGTGCAGACACTTTTTGGAGTTAAACTAGTCATTTTAACAATGTCGGACATTATCAAGTCCTTTGTAAACTCAACTTTTACGATACGTTCATCTTTACAAACCATAATTTGAACCACAGATATCCCTCTTTTAGGGATCTTGCCCGAAGAGTATTAAAGGCGAGCCAAAAGCGAGCATGTGCTTCCCAGAAACGCAGGTCGATTTAAGGAATGGGCTCCTTGCTTCTGCAGCGCCGATTTGACGAAATTTTGTTTCTACGAGTCAAGTCGGCCAAAAGCCTGCAATAGAGCGGCTGGAAAGTACTTGAGAGGCGCTTAGGAGTCGCCTCCAACAAATAAACTTCTCCTGCTCCTCTGAGAAAGACTGGCAAGCTATTCGTGAGTATCCAGCTTCCACATTTAGAGTTTGGATAGCTATACGTTGGGCAAGAAAATGCTAAAAAGAGCAATAGATATGGGCCTCAGTCTTCTAACCTCCGAAAGAGTACCCAATGCGGCAGCATTGGATCGGCGAGTACTTGGAGGGTGCTAAAATTTAAGCGGACTGGAATGACGACTAGTACCTATAACACGAACACTTGCTCAAGATTCCGCTGCAGACGATCTATTGATTCAATCATGAAGGATGAGGTACGACGTCACTGGCCTGGCTGAGACGAGAAGACGCCATACCGTTTTTTTTATTCCGTTTATTTTCGACACAGGAGAAGAGCTGTTTCTCGGAAAATGCGATCGCAGGGGTGTCGACGGCGTTGCCGTCCTCGTCAAATCGAGCTTGACCGTGAACATCAGTCTATTCAAACAACTGCCACCCCGTATCGGACAGTTGCGATTGAAACGACATGCATCAATGCTGGCTTTGACCGTCTTGCTTGCTTACGCACCAACATAAAGCTAAGACGAAGACGAAGTCGAAGCGTTATATATATATAGACCTAAAAAAATTCTTCAGAGAATACCATTGATTCTCCGAGGTTAATGTTGGTAATTTCAACTCGAAACTTGGACATAGAAGAAAATTTGAAGAACGCACATCGGTACACACGGAATGGAATGAACAGGGTGAGAGGCTATCTGAGTTTATCATGACGACCCAAACCATTGATGGTGACTCGCAAATCCAAAAACCACCTTCTAAACGGTAGACGTAGGAGTGTCCAATTAGAGAGTCCCATAACGAAATCCACATTTTGAAAATTCGAAAGTTTTGCCTGACCGATCAGACCATCGCCTCCTTCGTGCGACGTTCCTCTTTTTGGGGAATAGAGAGGAAGCCGGTAAATTTAAACAACGAAGTCTCAAAAGTACAATAGACTTTGATGTAATCAAACCATCAGTCGGCTCTTGGGAAGTTACCGCTGTCGACAACACCCGCGAAGAATACGACCGGCTTACCAAACATTTTCACGCTAGCGTTATGAAAGCCGAGAATCCCAAAGTCACGAAGAGACGCTTGTCTTCGCAGGCGCTCGAGCTGATTCGTCAACGTGGAATAGCATGAGCTATAGGCAACCAGAACCGTACCTCCAAATTTGTGAAAGGCTGCAAAGAAGTGATAAAGGAATACCTCAAAGAAAAACGAGCAGCAGTCATGGCAGAAGCTGCAGAAGGTGGGAAGAACATTTGCAAAGCCCGGCAAGCTTCGCCAATTACAAGGCCGAAATGATTGCTCTCCAATGCTCTGACGGAACACTTGTAGCTTCTAAAAGAGCAGTGGAGAAAATTATCCAGCACCACTTCTCGGATCTCTTCGCTAATCATGTCCTCTTACCGTCACATAAATTGAAACACGATAAGTCTGTCATTTTACAAGTCCTCCTTCCCGTAATCCAACATTTTGCATTGAAAGTGAAAAATGAGACAACACCTGGTCCAGACATGATTAGACCAGTACACCTTCGAGATCCTACCGCCAGTTCCCATTGACACCTATGGAACAACGTATACCAGCTTAGGTACACAATTGTCTGGAGGCCTTTCTCGCTGTATAAAAGCTCTCTCTTAGACATTCGGTAATTGTTTGAAAGCTCAAATTTCTGCGACTTAAGTTAGCTGTTCTGCTTTGAAAAAAGATTTTTTCACGTTGCAACAGCAAAAATAAAAGTATGTTTCAAATATAATCTTCATCATTTGCATGACTGAGGCTTCGAAATGGCTCTTCACTAAAATTTTATTAGCCATTAGATCGCTCAAATTGCGATGATTTGGGTGATGTAATTGGTGATCAGAAGATTATCACAGGAAGGTGTAAGGACAAGAAAAAGATCGCATTTCACGCCTAAAATGTTGCCCCCGCATGGACGTCATAGTTGATTTGTTGGTAAATATAAGTGAAGTTTATATGTCAGAGGTATATTATCGTCACATAAAAAATGGAATATCACGAATGAACCCTTTTCATAGGTCATTGATATGAAAAGTGATTGTTTCTTTTGAAATCCTTCATTTCCAGCAGTAACACCACGTCCTTTCAAAAAATTAACAGACTTCCATTCCTTATTGTGCATCTGTATCGCCTTCTTACGAGAACGTGGCTTGGAAGCACAGATTTTTCAACTAAACTTTTTCTGATAGAGGTCTATATGGAGGTGATTTTGATATGTAGCTTGAGTAAGTGTAGGAGAGCGCGCATTCATCATTGCGTTTGACACGGTTCCTCTCCTATAAGCATCCATAATAAAAAAAAAACGTATTTTTCGCTTATTCTAGACATTTTAGTAGATATTCGATAGCTTAAATCTCAGGAATTCAAAAATTGCATTTTGATTTTTGATAGATCTTCATATTACACTGTAACAGTAAAAAGAAAATGTTATTCAACACTCCAGCATCTTTCGATAAGCAAAGCATTTCTCCAGAAAGTTCAGCAATCCTTCGATAACACAAATCTCGTTAATTTAATGGCGTTCTTGTTTGTCCAAGAAATCTCTTTTTTGCGCTGCGACACTGAAACTAAGATTGCATTTCACATGCAGCGCGCATGACTTCCCCCGGTATGCGCATGTAAATGCGATTGGTACGGCGCCGAGTGTAGAAATCAATAATCTCCTAGCTGTAACAACGCATCAAAACGTCGTTCTCAAAAAAATAAGCTTGTCATTGACAATGGTGCTATCGAATGGTTATTGAAAGTCTGAATGAAAATCTCTGTCCAGCGAAGATGCTAGAGTGTGAAAGAAAACCTGGTACATATATATTAGAAGGTGACATTTATTTGAGCCGATCTCATTCGCTGGGACAAGGATTTTCCAAATGAGTGCTAGAAATCGCTCGAAAGCGCTAATCTCTAGCTATAACAAAACGTCGCCGTTTTTTCGAAACACTTTCTTATAATGGTGTAGCATCCAGAATAAGATTTTGCTTCCCCCTCGCTTTTCGTCTTCATTTTTAACCCAAGTATAGATCGCTGGAAGCACGAAAAGCATGTCAGCGTATAGAGAATTTTTCCGTAGTATTAGGACTTGTGGTTTTATCTAAAGTTTCTGCCGATGCGGTGAAAAAATGCTCAATAAGATAACAATAGTTACCGCCGTTTTAACGCATGGTGCGGTAGATTACTATCGAGTTACACGGCAGATCGGGTGATTACCTTGATAGCAAGTTGTTGCTGAGCCCTTCCTTCACATTCTACTCAGCTATGATCCTTTTCGGCGACTTGCTTACCGGCCAACTCACAATGCAACGGGAGGGCGACCGATCACGTTTGGAATGTTGTCATTTAATTGAGGTTTTCTTAACTATATCGACGGAAATTTCAGGGGAAAAAACGTAGACTCTGATGCTACCAAAAATTGTCTGCACACTCATATGCTTTTATTGCTTCCAGCAATTTATATCGTGGTGAAAATGAAGACGAAAAGCGAGTGGGAAACAAAATTTATTCTAGATGTTATAGCGTCATAAAAGGGTGTTATAGAAAACTGGCGACGTGGAGTTGTAGCCAGAGATTTAGTCTATCGAAAGATTACTAACACTTCTGTGAAAAGCTTTTGTCCAGCGAATGAAATCAACTCGAAACTTTGTCGCAGTCTAACATGTAAGTAGCAAAAATTTTACTTCACCTTTACAGCATAGTATAAAAACCTTTGAAAAAAAACACCCTCTTCACATTTTCGATATTAAGGCCGTAAATAGTTACTGAAGCCCGGATAGGGAAATAAAAACTTTTTTGAATATAGATGCGGCTAGGGAAAAACACCGAGATTAATTCTTTGGAGACACATTTTTCTGACCAATAGTTTGCATAATGCCGATGTTCTAATCCTTTTATTCATACACGGTTGTCTTTTACCTCTTGGAATTCTTCTACTATCCGTAAGTACTCAACCTTTCTCAATTACCTCAACCCAGAATAATTGAAAACGAAGGAATGACTGATACAGCTTAGTTATCGTGAGAGTTTTTGATGAACAGGTATCGAATACGATATGCGTAAAAATTCTTAAACTAGCTGTTCTCCAATTTTTATTGACTATGATAACTTTTGGGCCTTGTGTAGAATTAGGGAAGAGCGAGATCAAAGTTTTTTTTGTGATCCTCTTCGTACAATGAGACACAACTAATTGAATGCCAAATTGATACAATTGCGTAGTAAACGAGAATTTTTCTCTACAGAAAACATTTATAACTAAACCAAAAGCATGTGAGCAAATAGAGGAAAAATTGTCCTATCAAATTAATACGAGAATCTCGAAAATTTTTGCCAAATAGAGAGAAGAACCTCAATCGAACATTAATAATCGCGCAATTCGCTGCGGCGCGTTTCGATTTTTACAGTCGTCCGTCAGGGGTTAACACCCTAGTTTGGATCTTCCTTAGCTACCTGTCAGAATGCAAGGTTATCAGTCAATGGAAAACCAGCAGAACTGTGTTGTTGTTCAAAAAGAGACCTTCACAAAGTAAGCATTCATCGCCTAATCAGATTGCTGTCTGTTGTCAATAAACTCTTCACTCGAGTCATCCCAAGCAGGATTGACAGAACACTGGACGAAGGACAACCATTTGAACAAACAGGGTTCCAAAAAGGACTATGTCCTACTTCCATCGATTTAAAGAAAGCTTTTGATTCAGTGGAAACAGAGGCAGTTATGAAGGCTCTAGACAACCAGGGCGTGGTCTAGCTCCAGTGATTGAGCGGGAAGAAGCGAGCGGCTTGGGGTACGTTTGAGAGCATCGAGGATGAAGTGAAGAGCACAAAGAACACCTGACTTTGTGCCCACCTTCTCGACTCGACTATTATCCCTGCTTTAATGTATGCAGCAAAAACCTGGTCACTACGTGAACAGGATGAAAGATCACTTCGCGATATTGAAGGCTCAGTCGGAAGGTCGATGCTAAGAGTATCCCGTATCTCGCAAATGAGAAAAAGAATTTGAAGTTCCGCCTTACGTCAACGATCGCAGGTCAAAGATGCCATTCAATAGGCAGGGTATCGAAAATGAGGTGAGCCGGACACACGTTGCGCTTCAAAGACAACCAATGGACGAGAGCCGTAACCGACTGGATTCCTCGGGATATCAAGCGCTCTACAGGAACATCACCGACCCGATGATTCAATCTTTTCACGAAAAGCATAAAAGAAAGTTATGATGCTCACCAAATCCCTAGAGCGAGGAAGACCAACTGGCTTACTCTTGCACGCGATAGGGAAAATTGGAAGTGTTGCTGATGTTCGTTCAAGTCTCTCAACGATTAACTGGACGCCAGGTGAACAGGTGATAAGTTAAACGCAACTGAAAATAGACGAACACGTAAAACACATTCTAGACCAGAATTGAACAAGGAATTTAATGGAATTATCAAAGATAATAAAAAAACATTGTGTCAATGCTACATTTAACAGAATACAAAAATATCAAAACTTTTCTCGTTTCCTGTACTGCTGAGCGGTAATCATAGTATTCAGGCGTACTGGACAACGCTTATTCGTATGATTTAAGGCATACTTCTAGGTACGTGGTCTATATTCTATATAGAAATTCAGTCAAATATCGGTAACAAAGTGACTGGAAACATGTGCAGCAATTCAAAGTTACTTTAAACATACGTACCATGTAAAGCTTGTGATTAGATAGAAGTGCGTTGTTAGATTGGCGGCGAGCAACTGCACTAAGTTAAATCTACGTGTGTCGAATTGATCGAAGACTGAACCTAACTCACCTTTCGCTTAGATTTATCGCAAAAGGTCTGGTAACCTTCTATGGTTACGCAGCTAAAATGTAATGTGACGATTGAGCTTTAGCTATAGTGCCACCCTTTCGCCTTCGTGCAAGAAATAGAAGTGGTCATTCTTATCAAATTTACGTCTATATATCCACAAGTACTCAATAGTCGCTTCATAATTCAATATATACTTGTTGTCAGAGATTAGTGCGGCTTTCATTTTCCATGCAGTGAAGAAATGATATGCTGATGACTGTCGGTATAGCAACGGCCGAGTCCCACCGTGAACGCCCACATTTGATCGCCTACGTAACACTAGTTATTGGAATTACTACTATCACAGTCGTTGTTAGCATCGTTACCAAGGATTTTCACCACCGCAGCGATTATCGACGCTACTCACAATGGCGCCTAACGGGAAAATGGTAAAGTTGAATGTTATTTTTCAATTTGTCCACTCTAGAATTTTGATACTTCAACTTCATCAGCATCTGTAACAAATTGAATACGGTCTTATAGGTGCGATAGAGAGTGTGAAGGATGAGAAAAAACGATGAGAGAGGGATAGTTATCAGGAGAAAAGTCCACCGCCTAACTCATCGATTACACTTAACTTTCGAATAATTGCAAGGATGCTTGAATATAAGTGCAACCCAAAAACTGAAGTGGTGTCAAACCAGCGATTAAATTGGGTCTTCTCACAGAGTTTGACACTAGAACAATAAACTAATTTAGTAAACCGAAATAATCACAATTGCTTACGATCAATATTCAAAGTCGTAGGCCAACTCCTTGATAGTCAAAGACGGATTCCCTTCAAATGCTTTGATGACGGCTTCTCGATCAACATCGTGTAGACGTCTGGAGCACAACCCAGCAAGGAGACGAAGCGGTGTTCATCTAGGCACAAATCTTTGAGTCTTTGCACGGTTGATGTTTTTGAAGGCGGTCTGTGCAACGCATCCCAATGCGTATTCATAAAGCAGCAAAATGCGACAAAGGTTTTGTTGAGCGGCCATGTTGCAACAGATATGGCAACCAAATGAAAGGCCAGAAATTCTGCACAAGGTATTGATTTCTTACCTGAGAAATGGCAGAAATGTGTTCAAGCTAATGGCGCATACTTTGAATAATATTGTTGAGCAATTTTAATTATTTCTGTTTGGTAAATTTTGTGTCTATTGCTCTAGTGCTAGAACTAATGAGAATATCTCTGTTTAGCTGGTGCTCACGTGGTCTCCACAACCCCAACGGGAAAACCCTTGCCTTGCTCATCTCTCAGCCATGTATTTACTCTATCGCCCCCATCAACAATCACCCGTCAACGGAAATGAGCTGGAGACTGTTGAACACAGTTGAGCTGCAGCTGCAGTCGAAATAGCATTTTTGAAATTTCAGGAACATTGACTAATCTTTCTCATGGCAAAGGTGTGATGTGAATTATAACTACTGAACTGTGACTAAATAAATACTTAACTGTATCCGATGTCTTCTTGAGCCTTACGCACATGTATGCGCAAATACATACATACCCACGAAGATAACACCATATATATATATATATAATATATATATATATATATATATATATAATATACTAACATACACACACGCACACGTTCTACACACAAAATATTAAAAACCTATAGGCGACAGCTCTATATGATCGTTACAGCGCGAGGTCGTCTCGCTTCATGTCGGTCAAGCTGGCGTTCAGATCGGCAACGCTTGTTGGGAGCTGTACTGCTTGGAACATGGAATTCAGGTATACAGTGAAATACAATGCTTTTGTGTAATTCACCTTACCTTGCAACTACAAAATTCATAAAATTCATCAATTCCTTGTACATTATCGGCATTTGTGATTTCAACGTCATGTCTCCGTACATATCTGTATGTCACGAAACATTCATTTCTTGTAAAAAAAAAAGCTGAGAAGAGAGGAGTCTTTGCAACTCTCAATGATATGCAGAAAAGGCACGTGTAGAGCAGTGGTTGAAAATGCTTTGCAATACATACGTAAACGATGGGTCGATTACACTTTCAACCTCTGCAGGCATTCCATTCCTTCTAGGTCGATAATTACACCAAATTTGTCTGCGTAATCGAAAACAGTTACTTGATAGAACGGTAGGCTACCACAAGTTATTGTATAAGCGAGCGAGCGTGACATGCATTGAAATACCTCTACCGATCCATAATAAAGTTGAATGCATAGCGCATTCCTCCGAAATGAACAGCGCAATGTTTTATCCGTTAACCATTCGTAATCGAGTAATTCAAGCTGATATTTGTAATGTATTCAATCTCTCCTGATGTATATCGCCGTTGTTCATTGATCACAGAGCATTACACTTGTTAGTGAAGATTTCTTCTTGAGATCGTGGCCTATGTTAGCCGGCCGGGTGCTGCCTAAAGAAAGTTAACTTTATAAATGTGAGTGTCGTACTTCTTTTCGTGTTCAGGCTACAATATAAACCGTCGCTGTGCACTTTGATCGCTACTCGGCTGTTTAATCGCATCCAAAACTCGGGTATATGATTAGTATCTATTAAGAGGCAAAGAGCAATTAGTTTAGGATATATTGTAAAATCCTGCCTTATATATCTCTTATGACATCATGACGAACTGTTCAAATGTTTCCTTTCAGCCCGATGGTACCATGCCGACCGACCAGACGTTAGGAGTTGAGGACTCGTCCTATAACACATTTTTTTCGGAGACACAAAGCGGTCTGTTTAGATTTAATCGAATAGTACTGTGTGTAGAAAAGCAAGGATTTCTTATGTTACTAATATAACATAGCCCGCGTCTACAAAGTGGACTTCAGTTTTTGAAAGGGTTTTATGAAATTGGTTGTCGTCGTCGCAGTGGCTCAAAATATTATGAAACATATGCTTCAGTCAGTACCTGTTTGTTCAATTCCGTATCAAGCTTCTATTCAGTTAAGGAGAATTGCAAGTACATTTATTTGGGATAATGAAAAAAAGTTGACTTGTTTGTTGCATCGTTAGGTCGCAAAAGTGGAATTTATGCATGAAAACAATCATTTCTTCGGTTTTAATGAAGTCTTACACAAAGAGATCCAGAAGGGATCGATGAACACAAAACGCTTTTTGCGTCACTTTTTACACGCGAATTTATTTCAAATAAACCACAGAGCACCATACTTTTGTTGATACTTCAGATTATTGGTAATGACTATGAATGAACTTCTAATTATGATTCATTAAGAGCAAAACTTCCAAAGTACTTTTACTTGGTTTTAGCTTTTGAGCTCCAAGGACTAGACATTTCTAGTTGTTCAGATCAGAAAAGTAGCCAAATTATGAAATAAGCTTGAGTTTTTCGTCTCATGAGAACTGTGGACATTAATCCATTAATCATAGTTTTCATGTTTTTATACGACATGAAACAAATGATAACATCGGCTGTGTCTCATGAACAAGAATTCTATTACGACGTTGCCAAGATACCGTCGTAGTCGAATAAGGTACACATCCAGAAATATATAGCTTCACCTTTGGAAAATGGTAAATTTCTATTCTCTGACAGTGAGTCCGCAAGACGGAAGCCGTGTCAGTGTAAGAAATACTTACTGATCTATTTTGATAGAAGCATAGTAAACAGAGTGCTGCAATGACTATTGGATTCTAATTTTTTTGAGATGAAGAATACTTGTCCAGATTTTCCAGCAGTAATTAATCAGTGGTTTTTCAAATATATTTCTACCACAAAAATTACTTTAGAATGACTTAAACTGATTTTTTAAGAATATTGGATTTTTTTAATCATCATGTGCTTGATGGCATATGACGACGTGCATCTGTTGCAATGCTTAAAGATAAAGGAAAGAATCTTTGTTTCTATCTCGAGCTCGACTAAACCTTGCATGCTTCTCGTCCTTTTAAAATCTCCAGACGCTAACCAGGCGCCCAGTGAGGATAGGAAACACTTACCTAATGCATCGTTAAACCCCAGGCAAAATTTGCTTTTCCGTAACTTGGACGCGAATGAATGGATATTATCAGCTGATTAATAGCCGACTTTTTCACGCTTTGCACCAAGATGACATTTCCACTACGACCTTTACAAGCTGATGCAACTTTATAGGTGCCTGACTGCTACTAAAACCTCGAAAATGACTTATGACAACGAAACCCAAAAATATACAGGTCTAACATAGAGAACGAAACGCTGAATTTTCAACCGAAGAAAGAGTCACCGACTTCAGATCGCAGTCCGATCAATTGTGAATGTCGATGATGGCATCATATTTTCAAAGTTTTTGATTATCGTCTTCTTTTAGGCAAACATGTACCACGAGCTGTTTTTGTTGACTTGGAACCAACAGTAGTCGATGAGGTTCGCACTGGACTCTATGCTAAACTTTTCCATCCTGAGCAACTCATCACTGGAAAAGAAGACGCCGCAAATAACTACGCTCGTGGACATTATACAATCGGCAAGGAGCTGATTGATGTTTGCATGGATCGAATCAGGCGTGAGTAAAATTCAAATGACTTTCTGCTATCGAGGCAACCTGAAAACCCTTTTTTTGCAAGAGTAATTGAAGATTGGGTCTTTCGAGAAAGTAGAAAGTGAGAAATTATTCTACCATTAACAAGTTTTCTCTGCAAATGTCTTCAGTTTTAATTGAAACTATATATCCTTGGTGCTATCCTTTTGGTGCTGAGAATCTGACTTAAACGGAATGGAATTTTATTACAGGCCTTACTGAGCGATGCTCCTCTCTTCAAGGCTTTCTCATCTTCCATTCATTTGGCGGTGGGACCGGTAGCGGTTTCGCGGCACTGATGATGGAACGTTTATCGGTGGACTTTGGAAAGAAAGCAAAGCTTGAGTTCAGCATTTATCCGGCTCCACAAATCAGTACAGGTTCATACTTTTTTAGCTACTGGTCAGAATACTAATCAAATAGGAGAAAATGTTTAACATTATTCTGTTTTAATGACCTGCTCACTCGATATGACTGATGTTATCAAACATAATCTGCTTTGAATTGATTCATGACTTTCCTAAGTGCTTTTACTGCCTAAGTTACCCATGAAATCAACTATGAGCTCATGAAACTCAATAATGAGCGCCGCAAGCGCTTTAATTTTGCGCAAGATGTCATATTTCCAATTTTAATACATCTAGAGCACTTACGAACATTTCTGCTAAAAAGCAAAAATGCTTTTTCTGCGTAGGTATATACCGCCCTCTCACTTTAAATGATTCACTTCATCCTTATAACTTGGTCGGGGAAAGTGCAAAGATGTGCAATGTCAAAGTAAGATTTGTATCACATTATTATATCCCAGTTTGATGACCCAAATTCGTAAGGAGTTTGTTATGCTTTTACTGCTTCTCGGCTTGGAGTAACCAGAAGACAGGCACTGACCAAGGGTACATTAATGGCTAACCGTTTACGAACAGCAACGAAAAATGAAAAACTCATGCCAAAAGTGTGGCGTTCTCCGGCGACCGTGTGGCGAACAATACCCAACTATAAGAAAAGTAAGCGAGAGGTGCAAATTAAAGTTTCTTATGCTTTTTACACTGGTAACTTGTTAAGTGGTGGGGTTTTTTCGTCATCTCAAGATAAAGTCGTAACAAGTAACTCTTGTCTTATGCCGAATTCACCTTCAATTTTAGAAAGTGATTGATAAAGCACATTTTTCACCTTTCAGAAAGGAGATTTTCAATGACAACCCATTTGGATGAAAAATTTATCATTTTTTTTTGTAAAAAATATTAGAATCAGCCGAGAAAAGCTTGTAAGATCGGCGGAAATGCTCACAGATGCTGCTGTTAAACCACTTTTGGCTCGCCTTGACTCACTAATTGACATAGTTTGGTACATATGAAATACAAAAATAAGCTGGTGTAGTATATAATGAGGGGCGCCGTGGCCGAGTGGTTGTGATGCTCGTCGCGGCGCGCGGAGCCGAGCTCCCCCCCCCCCTTTCTTCGGAAGTCAGCGACAACGCTCTATGAAACGCCACAGCTATTTTCGAGATTTCAAGGAAACTCGCTTAATTAGTATTCTACGACGTTCAAGAAGAAAACCAAAAGCCAATAGAATACTAGAAGTACTGGGATCCGCATAGTGAAAAAAGAAAGAAAAAAAGCACTGTGAAGACTGATCAAATAAAATAAGTAAAAAAGTGCATAGTTCAAAGCAAAATATTTATTCCAGCAATGGTTGAACCGTACAATTCCTTACTAACCACACACACTACTCTTGAACATTCTGACTGCTCATTTATGCTTGATAACGAGGCCATTTTCGATATATGTCGAGCGAACTTGAATGTGAGAAGGTGAGCTTCAGATTATCTTTCTGAGAAGGTTAGCTTTAGATCTATCTTATTAAGTTATGTGCTTTAATCAAGTTCTTGAGATTCTCAAGTTGAATTTTTCAAGGAAAATCTTCTGCCTGTTCATTTTTCCAATTTTTATTCTTCTATTTCCTGAGTGACATGAAGGATTTGAAAATTTGAAGAAAAAACGAGTTTGAGCAATATTTTATGTATATTAGAACTAGGGCGTATGGACAACCTCTTATTTGGGTGGCTGGACAACTTTTCTTCTCATACGACATAGAATCAGAAACATCGTTCGTAATTTCGCTGCTCAACATGCTTCATAAGTGTGGATGATCGCTTCATATGGATTCCAGTAAGGCTAGACCATCCTCAAGCCGTTTCCTGCTGGTAATTAAGAAAAAAAAGAACGATGTTTCTAGCGATGATAGCTCCCTGAGAAGTGCGGTATCCTTCAACATGATCAGTCATCGCGGAGGTGGTGGAATGTACATCCGTCCTGTATAATAAAGTTGGCGCACTGTCCACACACGTCTTGTTCCAACTTGCCATTTTAGAGAAATATCGCGTGGTGAGCAGCACTAGCGAAATTGATGCAACGAACACGTTCATTTTGCAGGACTGCGATCTTTGCAATACACTCCACCTTAAACCTATGAGCACAATTGCCTTGCACATGTAAATTGAGCGTAAGCTTCACTTTTCAGTGAGCTTTTATAAGGTCGTTCTGCTGCTATCAATGACCATTCTGTTGTTTCTATCTACCGTATTCCGCCCACAATCCATAACCGACAGATTGACGTCTACTCCTTCAAAGTATACTAATGTTTTTAGAATGCTCTATGAAATATACTACGATCAACTCCATTACTATTATCGGCCTGAGTAGTTCACTACATTCTTAGTGATGCTATTTCACTGTCATAGAACCATCAGCATCAATGTAATGCTCTGTCTTATGTGGGATATTTATTTGGCGCTTTCTGTAGGAATATCACATTTTAAAACACTTTGACAACTACCCACGCACTCCTGAGCGTGAAGCCTCCATAGAATATTTTCAAAAGACCTGCAAGCTACAGAAGACTTCAGTCGATTGGGTATGATTGTCCACTGCTGATTTTCCTTGGTTAGTCCTATAAAATTTTGACAAAGTAGGAGAGGAACTACCGAGCATTCCCTTTCATTTTGCACTTGACCACCTGAAAAATTGGTTGCAGTCCTTCGTATACAAATCTCAATCGTCTGATCGCTCAAGTGGTGTCTTCTATCACGGCATCGCTTCGTTTTGACGGTGCACTAAATGTGGATCTCACCGAATTTCAGGTCATTTCAGATCCTTGTGTTATTTTCAAATGAATTAGTTTTATTAATCAATTTGAGGAATAATGATTTTCAGACAAATCTTGTTCCTTATCCAAGAATTCACTTTCCACTTGTTACATACGCTCCTATAATATCAGCGTAAGTTTTACTGCTTTTTCTTATATTGCATCAGATTCTGATTTTGTTGGAGCGATATTGAACTTTTCGTTTTAAACACGACCTACATGGTTTTGATTTTCAGGGAAAAAGCCTATCATGAACAACTTACCGTGTCAGAAATCACGAACGCGTGTTTTGAACCAGGCTGTCAAATGGTTAAATGTGATCCGCGTAATGGAAAGTACATGGCATGCTGTTTGTTGTTTCGTGGTGATATCGTGCCAAAGGTTAACTCTTGAATTATTAGCAAAATGAGAAAGCATTTTCTTACTGATTTTGTAACGTGTAATCGCATATTATGTAAAGAGCACAAAAACACTTCAGTCCATCCGTTGCATTGCATCTGCCCTTCACGGAAGCCCATGAATATGTACTTGCGTTCTGTTGCTGTTTGAGGGCTTTATATATTTCCACGGACGTTGTTTAGTGTTGCTGCACTCAATCTATATTGGAACTCTGAAAGATTTCAACCAGAGCTTGCTAGCATTTGCCACTAGTTTTTATGCATTGGAAGAAACTTTGCACAGGCTTGGTTGGCACCAAAGCGCAGTCGTCGACGGGATTTGGCTTTGAATGATTTAAGGTGGAAGTGAACAGACGGTATAGGTGGATATCATGAAACAACTGACTCACTACGCTTGCCGCCCTTTTGAGCTATAATACATGCATGCTTCATGCAAATAAACTTCCATTTCTACTGTATAGCTGCTGTGATGCTGTAGAATATTTAAGACGCAGCTCCATACTCTATCAACATCATCATCTACATTTCTAAGTGCATTGCAACAAGTTACAACATAATCTTTAGCGCAACTCTACGTGCTTGATCTCTTTAGCGTTTCGGAAACAAATGTGATTGTTGTATCTATACCATCATCTCAAATCTTATGTAAGAGTTTGTGTTGTGTAAGGAGGTTACTCAGGCCTGCATGGAAATCTGCGTACAACACGAGTTGATAACAAAAAATTGATGTTGAAATACTTGTTGAAACCAACCATGAGACTTTTAGGATATACTTTGTTATAGAGAAAACAAATCCCCGCCTGAAGTTTATTTCTTCTAGTCATTACATCAAGATATAATTGAAACAAAAATAGATCTAAAGTAATTTCCAAACTGAAGCACGTTTGTTTTAGGACATAAATTCTGCGATTGCTGTCATCAAAACGAAAAGAGCTATTCAATTTGTTGATTGGTATGAGCGAGTAATTTTCTAATTGATTATTATTGCCATTACAGCTTCATTATTGAGTGAATACAATGACTGATATGAATTTTTTCAAACATTTTATGTGTCCAACTGGCTTCAAAGTCGGCATAAATTATCAGCCACCAACAGTTGTACCAAACGGCGATCTAGCTAAACTTCAGCGAGCTGTTTGTATGCTGTCCAACACCACAGCAATACAAGTAATTTCTACCTATTATTCCAAGAACAAATTTTTTTTGAAATCTTGAAATAAGTGAGGTGAAGCGATAACATTGTTATGAACCCAACAATCGCCCAAAAAATATTGTAAACTGAAACAATCTATTGAAACGTCATTTTAGTGATCATATGAAACATTTTCATGAAAGGAAAGATTTGATCTGTAATATTTCAGGAAGCATGGGCTCGCCTCGATCACAAATTCGACTTGATGTACGCCAAACGAGCTTTCGTGCATTGGTAATACATAAATTCGTTGGGTGTTTACTTCATTAGGACCATGTAGAACTATGGTCAGAAAAACCATAAGTACACCACTCGCTGGCTTGATGCCGTGCTAGGCTTCCCATTTGGTATTAAGAAATTGCTAGAACTTGTTTGTGGGGCAAAACCACTGCTGTGGTTCATCGTTAGGATAACGATATATCCCTAAAATGTTCATCGAATCCCAGCTTTACACACTTCTATTCTTTTACTCATTCCTATAACTGAAGGGTCTTTTAGTACGTTTTACAAACTTTAGCGTTTTTTCTTCGTCCGCATGAATTTTTTCGTAGATATTCTTTTTCTATAAAGTCCCGAAAATCTACATAGATGATTTCATTTCATGACTATATATTCGGGAGTGTTGAGTGATATGCAAAATTTTAAACCTCAGGTGAGATTTTGCCATGCGTTTCATCCATACGGGGGCGCGCACTAGCACTAAGTCGAGAATAAATAGAAAATAAAATTTTTTGCTCCAGGAGACTACAATCACCATTTCACCCTATCCAGGGGCGCATTGGGTATATCTATAATGAATGATAAAAAAAAAATAAAGCTCTCGGCGTTGATCAATCCCTGAGGGATGCTTCATGCATTCGCGTTCAATTTTTAACTTCGTTTGAGATGAATGAATGCATATCTAGCCTTTACAATGACTCGCAGGTGTCCTTCCGCTGAACCGAGTCAGTGCTAGTTATCCTCCCAGTGAATTCTGAGGCCAGTCTGATACCAATTTACCGGCCCAGCATGGATGGATGGCTTGGTGAACCATTGAGCGCGAGATCAAACCATTAACCTCGCCTGTGACGCAGAGCACCTCTGACCACTGCGCCATATGCGCTCTATATCTATAATATCATACTTTGAGTATAAAGAATTCTGTCTGATCATCCAATACGCAGCATCTGTCAGCGTGACTGGGTTCAATGTCAATGTCGACTACCTATGTCAAATGGTTGATAGTTGGTTGCTGACAGATAAATGCGTTTCAAACGGTGGGAAAAGAAAAGAAAAGTGGTGGCAAAACATGCGTCCGTGGTGTAAGAGATAGATTACGCGTCACTGGATAGAATGAAATACGGGTTCAAGTACGGCCTGACGCAAAAATTTTTCGAATCACTTTGCATCATTGGGTACTTATAAAATATCATACCACCGCTAGAATAAATTGAATCAAAGGAACTCTGTTTACAAAATTTTTGAAGTATATATAGATGCCATGTCAGATCATCACAGACAATCGTCGTTGGTGGCTAACTTACTTTTGACATGTTTCCACTTCTTAATAACAGCAATTCCAAATCAAAGTGATAAGCATCCTCTCACTGAGGTGATTATCTCATATTTTCGAATTCCCTGCAACTATATCCCAGTCCAGCATGATCTAACTCTATAGGGTGCCAATTTAAAGTGGAAATCTACCAGTGAGAGGGCGATGAATGGAAATTGAATATTGATTAGGTTGAATTCGTCCTTTATCAAATCCTGAAGCATTATCAAATGCCCGAAAATTCTGTCAAGAAGCGAAGAAATATCCTCAGCACAACCTAAATAAGGAAGAATAACTCTTGATCTTCTAGGTATGTTGGTGAAGGTATGGAAGAAGGCGAGTTTTCTGAGGCACGTGAAGACATCGCGGCACTCGAGAAAGATTATGAAGAAGTTGGTGTCGACTCATTTGATCCAACAGATGAAGAGTATTGATATCATAGTGTATCTCATATAATGAGTTGAAGTAGTAACATTGTTTTACATACCGCACTCTATTTAATTGATAACAATAAAAACTCCTTTTCATGATCTGGAATATTGCAAAGCAAATTCAATTAATCAAAATTATCAATGATAATAATTATTGATAATCAATAATTAAGCAAAAAAAGATAAATCAAAAACCATTTCGTCACTAGTTCGTTTGTTTTCAATTATTCCAAGCATAACTTCGTCCATTTGACCGCTTTTTATAGACCACTTCTCAAACAATAATAATCTGATTAGGATATAATATGTTTTGAGTCATTAAAGTCTTAGTGCTATAAAGGCGTCTGTTTCATTCTATTGGGACTCATTAGTCGCGCTGTCTGATGATGCTACTGATGAGTCCTGGTGGAATGAAACAGACGCACAATTATCTATTTTCCTGCAGTGGATCATGCACTATAAACGAATCACTCTCAAAAAACACTTTATAGTTGACAAATCTCATTGAATTTATCGACTGAGCACGATTGTTTGTATTGATACACCATCAGTTTTTCTTTAATCAGTGTAAATCACGTGAATGATGAGTAAATTAAAGGCTATACACATATAAGCGAGCTTTAAAACTGACAGAATTGAAGTCTATACAAAGTAGAAAACACGTAGTTTTTGGCTTTGCTTACTTTATCAGATTTCAATCAGACCTTCGTAAGGTGTGAAACAAACTTCACGACACAGAAAATCATTTAATGCTTACTCTGTTTATATCCAAGTGGTATATAAGCAAATTGTTTTTTGTGGTGAAGGTTCAGTGGTTTTGTTGTTTTGATCTGCTGCCAACTTGTGCCTCGCAACGGACAAGAGCGCAAAGTTCAAATCCTATATATATTGGTAATACCAGACAATAGGATGAAACCAAACAATGGCGTAGTACCAAACAGGGTGGTAGAACCAAACAACCTATAATATACTTGCATTACTATAATAATATTATAATATTGGTATATATATAATTGCAACATATCGTTATGTAAACATATGCCTACGTCAATGTGAGTGACCGACTGATGCGAAGTATCGTCATCTGACGATACTATGAATGTTACTATGACTGGCGGTGTTATTGTAACTGAAGATGTTATTGTAACTAATGATGTTATTGTAACTGACGGAGCATGACTAGGCGGCGTAGCCCGTTTGGGTTGTTATGCTCGCTCCGGAATAACAAACCAACGGTGGGATCCAGTGTGTGAATATATAGTATGATAGCAGTGGGGTCTCTATTGATTATGTACGGGCAGAATCCCTTAATCCGCGGTGGTGGGTCGAGCATAGCTTAAGTGAGTTCGCTACGCCACGGAAGCGCTATGTTCCGCCCACAATTACATTGAGTTCATTTAACAATTATATAAACACAACCTTATGATAGCAATTAGATACACGACAACGAGACTGTGTGAGGGATCGAGGAATAACGGATCGATTACGATTTGAGGTGAGGTGGTCCGGATGAAGTCAAACGACCGTTCGGATGATGCCCGTGATCGAACTGACCGTTGAGGTTGGTGGCAGTTGGGTGCCGCCTGCGCCACTTGGGACATTTCTATCTAAGGTCCTCGAACCTCTGCGATACCATTGCTCTCTAAGATCATGGATCATCTGCGTTGCCTAAATTATCATGTAATTCTGAAAAAGATAGCAAAGCTTCGTCGGGAGGTTTGCTATAATTTTCTACTTTGTTTGAATTCTCTCAAAACTCGAAAGACCGACCTTCTTTGAAATCGACATGTTAATAATATAATTCTTAGAAGAAGAAGAAGCGATTAGCTTAGGAAGTAACCTTTATTTTGAGCTTTCGCGAGGTTGACATTTATTCAAACGATTGTCTTTCTGAATTATCGTTGGTATTGTTGAAAATTAGTGGCTGAAGTTTCGGCAAGCACACCTTCTTGACATCCTGAACGTACCATTTATTGTAATGTTACTATATAATTATGTATGGAGTGTTATGGAAAAAACTGAAATATATAGCAACAACATCTGATTTGAGAAAAACCTCTTACCGTGTTATCTAGTCTAGGGACTATCTTTGTTCTTTGAGCAGGGTGACGTATGAACCCACTCTCCTTTGTCATTAGGGCAAATCGAGCAGAGGTGTCAACTGATAACCAGACTAGCAAATTAAACTGAGATATCTGAAATAAGATGCCAGGTGGTTAGCTATGTTAAGATACTCGCCCTTTTTGCTTATTTGTGAACTTTTAGAATCTACCCAGAAAGCTTCGATGGATTTTGCGCCATGTTTTCGATTCGTGCTCTAAGATATTACTACTACCTCGAAGTCTCCATCGTTCTGCCTTTGTATCCTGTATGTTCTCTAAAATTGGCCGTAAATCTTCAAAAATCAACCGTAATCCATTGAAAATTTACCGCTGTGCGATTTCGAATGGAAACTTATCTAAAATTACTGCTAAAATTCAACCGGAGTAAGGTTTGATGAAGTTCACATTCTCTAATATGAGGAGCACTTTTCTGGAAGACGATGTCTCTCAGAATATCTATTCGACGATCAATAACTTGCTACACTCAATACTAGTGAAGAACAACTTACCTTCACTCAAACATTGGCACCGGTCTGCATTTTACTCGTTACTCAATGCACTTCCACCCTTTCTTCACATTGATTTTTGTTTTCTTTCTCAACCCATTTTTCTCAAGCAAATCACCTGTAGTGCAAAATTTTCGACAATTGGTAAAGATGTATAGTATTCTTTGTTTGATTTAATTTGTTCAACAACCAATCCTTACTCAATTGGCATCGATCACCATCTTTTTATACACCACAAAACCTGTACCACTAAGCAATCTGAATTCAAATCAACATGTACTTGAGATTCAAGTCAAGCAAGGCAAGAGCTTAGAGCAGATTTCGGCTTATTAGAACATCAAGGTCCGAGTGCACAAGTGTTGCACTTTGCAAAATGATCACTGGTTAGAATTGTCCAGTTTGGTGAATCTCCACAAGGTGGATCCACAAGAGCCGGCGACTGGTATAACGTGATGACGATCAGAGGAAGTCGCGACTAGGCTTACCTCGGAAGTCCAAGAAAAACAGCTGAACTACCATATTTTCATTTGCTTGGTACCGCGCAATTTGTGAAGATGGGCCACCCATGCCCAAGTAAGTTAATTGCACACACTTCTCTTTCAAATACCTAGCTCTCTGGGATACAACATCTCCTTGTAGCAATCAATAGCTAGTACCACCAGTAAAGACAATTGTATCGGCCTCTCTCGTCATGAATCTCGTACATTGAACTCTGCACCGTTACTCTATACATAGAACAGTGACTCATAAAAAGCTGTGATTAAGTGAAGTGTTTCTGATGCGACCGGAAGATGAGTTTCATGGTATTTTGAGGCTATGGAGATATTTAGACGGCAAAATTGAGCTCATTTTACCTTTCTGAGGTCTGAGATGTAGAAAACTACCGAAAAGACAACTTTTATGAATAAATAGTATAACAACGACTAATAACAACTAAAGACCATTAAAAATGTGGTAAACTGTTGATCAGTGGCGAGGTTATTTGAAAGTAGTTCTTGAAAATGTGAGCATTTGAGTAGGCAAGTGTCAAAACAAAACTCCTTATCATTTTTTGCTATCAATATCGAGGCTTAACTTGTTGCTTTCTTCTCAATTTTCGTATTATATGCTCAATTCTATCTTGCATGAACCTGTCAGATATTATAAATCTGTTGATTTCATTATGAATATCCTGAAAACGGGAAAGCTCTTGGCTAGCTTTCTTCCGAAAATAATAGATGCTAATTTCAGTTCTCCACTTACATGGTCGTCGATTATACACACAAGACATTTCGTGTACCAATTTGACTTTAGGAGACGAGCATTCACTTTATATAGTGTTCATCCTTCGTTATTGGAGTAGGCACGCCTTTATCGGTGAGAGCAGCGCGTTCTCACATAAATCTTTCGTTTCGAATCTAGGCTATAAGCTTGCACTACCATTAATGCATTGTAGTTGTCGCCGTTAATCTTTTTTTTTGTTTTCTGAATGCCAGCCACCTCATAAAATCGTCTAGTGCCGTTTAGCTAATGAGTTTCTGTGAAAAGATTACTGATGCCATCGCACAGCTGCCGAAAAGGACATCTTCTGGTTGTCACGGTGTTCTTCTGAGACAATAAAGTTTGACCATTTGCTAGATATTCCAAACATCTTCGCCCTATATGCGCTCGCTGGTGCAAAGGTCAGACGGTAGAACCCCAAGTATTGGATTGGTACAAAAGTAATTGCGGTTATAAAACGTGCTGAAACAGAAATTTTTTTGTAGCTTGCTTAGAATGGCAGGAATGGAATGGTCGATATTGAATTCTTTCACATCATCCGTCTAGTTCTAGGAGAATCAGCCTTGATCTCTTTCTATGAATTCTGATGACTTCATATGTCCGGTCACTAATCTTCAAAGTCCACGTCTCTTTGCAAAACTCTTGAACTACGACTTCACTGTACGTTTGTTGGCAGTTTCTGGGTGAAATGCGCCGTTGATGTTGCGAGTCGTCTTTGCAGCTTTACAGCGCATTTTGAACTCTGATATGAATATCGATCGAGATTGTTATTTGTCTCACATTTTCTCCATGCTCTAAAATAAATATAAAATAAACAGCATGTGATACCTCATATGCAACAAAACATAAAGCGAGAAATGCGCATTGAAAGATGCTCAACATGAAGACTTAACATACTTGAGAATTTAGTACTTTTCGACTATCTAAATGGCTTTTTCAAGAGGCTGCTATGCAAATACCTTCCACGAGATTTATAGTGATCATTTAGAGGCTGTTCTCACGGAAAAATCAAATATACTTGTTTTCTAGAAAATTCTTCTCACAATGTTGTAAAAGCAAAAATAAAACTGCGTTTTACTCACTGCGCAAAGCTCTTTCCCTGGATCGCTAGAAATCATTCAAAAGAGTAAATCTCAGCAATTTTGACCTTTTGTTTACCTTTTTGAAAGGTCTTTTTCACAGCGCTGTAGAAAGATTTACAATAAATAACGAAAAAGTGCGCGATAATGCGCGAAGTGTGCAATACAATTTCATCTTTCGTGCTATAGCGCTATATGAAGGCCTTCCAAAAAATAAGCATTTCAGAATCTTTAAAAGTTGAGTCCCTAAATCATTAATGATAGTCTGATGGGAAGTTTTGTTGAGCAAAAAGGCGCGTCTCAAAAAATGCTCTCTGGTAGCAGAAAAGTACTAAAATATACAACATAGAGGAAAAAGGACCTTAAAACCCTGGGTGCGTCAAAACCTCGACTCTCTCCAATTCATCGAACTTTTCCTTAGTCTTCTTCACGGTGTGATGTTTCGCATTATCTTGTTCAAACAGCGAGCGCTTTCGACGAATCAGTAAGGGGTAGTTTTCCTTCAGCGCATCGTAGACTCGATCTAACTGCTCACAGTACAATTCACAAATCCTTCACTTTTGGCTCCACAGGTTCCTTCGCAGCATCTCTTGTCGAAAGTTGTCGCTTTTGGCAGTAGCATATCAAAATTCTATGCTCAATTTTCTCCATCGTCTTCATTTGATATCCGAAGAATGAACTAAGATTTAACGTCTATAACTGACGCTTACGTAAATGTCTTTTCAATGGAAATATTCCTGCGATATTCCCATGACTTTACAGTAACCGACAGTGTGTGAAAAATCATAAAAATTGAAATTATCCCGGGTTTTATCTTTAACTTCATATTCCACTCTAAAATGAGCATTTCAACAATGCATAAAGCGCGATCACTTTTGCAGCAACCTAATGGCAGCAGATCTGCACTTTAATTTTTCCTTCTCTACAACTAACGGATGTGAACAATAGGGCGAAGCTAAAAATGTTGGGATTCACTGAATTGCCGATACACTGAATGGAGAGAATGACGAAATTTTCATGGAGAGAATGACGAAATTTTCACAGCAGCAATTCTAGTTGTTATTCTACTCAACAACACTACTATTTCGATTTCACTGACATTTTGACCATCTTCTGCTCGTCATAACCTTGAGTGGGTTATTTTGTCTCATATAGTGAGCAACTAGACTGTACACGATCTTGCCGACGGTATGAAACGTCCATAGCACACATTCGCTATTATGGTATTTTGTTTTACTTATATCTGGCCATGTTTACACTTTTTCAGGTTCTGATGTTATTGAAGTGCATACGAATGTTCTTGTGTATATCATTTTCAGGTGTTATTTTCTTAATTTTGAAAAAACTGAAAGAGCTAAAAATCAAGAACTGGGTTGAACGAAATTAGTCTTCATCATTATAGCTGCAATGTCTTGTTTTCTTTTTTTTTTCAGGCAGATTGTCCTCAATGACTTTCAAATACGCGTTGCCTTTTGTTTTCGTATTAAATTTGAAAAGACTGGGAAATATTGTACGATGTATGACTATCCTTGAGGAGATTGCTCAGAATCGTTTTTAGTTGTCTAATATGGAGAACTGGAGTAGCTAAAAAAAGCAGTGTTAGTGATCCAGTTTATTACGCGAGGACGACTTGACCAAGCATTTCTGGAACATGCTCGGAGTGATCAAGTTTCTCATCTGTACGTAGTTGAGGAATTTTATCAGACTGACTAGTACAATCTGACATACTCTAAATCTAGCAATGCCGTAACACGACCACCTCTACATTCCAGGAAAAATTCCCCTGACCTACGCCAATTTTCGACGAAAAATGAAAACTCCCCAGCACTTTGCAAACCGAAACACAAAGTTCAAAGACATTCGTCGATAAAAGACTCAAGCAAATGTGCAAAAAAGCCGGGAGAAGGGCCCAGTAAATGTGTGAACAGGTCCCACAATATTGAGAAAATAGAACGTATTTGGTTATGGCATACTCGATATTTTCTGGCTGTCCTGTTGAGAAAGTTATTTATCTTTTCCGACAGATTGAAAGAGAGGCTGACTGGCTCGTGTCGGCTCGTGCTCATCTTTTCTTGAGCTCTACTATTATGTGGTTCTGAACTTTCATCATCCTTCATCTACCAGTTGGAGTCTTATTCTCTCTTGAAGCCTCCAGCTTTTTGGTTCATCATGGAATGCGACAGAAGTACTTTTCTGCCAAAAAGTTACCGAATATCAGAAAAATTTCAACAGACTTATTCTCCTAGTTTAGTAGTAACCAGTAATTCGTCAAATCAAATTTTCCAGAAAATATCAGGGAGCCTGTTTCTCTCTGAATTGTCCTAGACGCAAATACGATTTTTTTATTGTTTTTAACCTCAATCGGGTGGGTCTCATGAGCCGTCATAAGAGAATTTTTCGCGGCTGTTTCATATTATAGTCTGTTAGAATGTTTCAAGCCTTTTCGACGTTGCTACGTTACATTTCGTTCTTGGCTTACGCTTATTTCGACTATATTGCCATCATCAGAGCTACTCGCCCCTTATGATAGAGTTGCGCCCAATCATTGTAACGGCTTCTACATTTAGAAAAAAAAGCAGAGGACCAAAACAACTACAAAGGAGGTTAAAATGACTATTTTTTGAAAACCAAGAATGTATGTTCTATGCCCTGTTTTATTGACGAAATGTCATGAGGTTTCCATTGATTCCTATTATGGTCAACGTTTTGGCTATTCGACTTCGTCAAAACCACAATGATTCGACTCAAGTTCCCACGGTAATTACTCCTTTTGTGACGTTGGCCATCACAGCCGTCGCATAGAGACGTATCGAGTAGGCTGGATCATTGTACTAATGAAGCAGAGTACTCAACGTTCTCTTATACAGGACCTTATCCACACTGAGATGAACTGGCCACATTCGGTAGTTCTCCGGGGTACATATCGGTCCTTGAGTGATTCTAGAGCCACTTGACTCGAAACATTATGGCTTTAATGAGGGAGAAACCGTCGAAACGCTAGCGATAACAAAGACTTATGGAAACCCAGGTTAACTAATCATTGAAAATGGAGTATTGATCATCATCCACACCGGGTTGCAAAAGCCGAAATCAAAAGTATTTTGTTCGCTGATGGCTTGTTTTGACTTTTCAAAAACTCATAATGATAATAATGATTTTCTAATAATGATTCAACAAGGCGTAGCCTCAGTAATAAGTGTATCTTGACCAAAGCTAAGCAATAGAAACTTCGATTTGGTATCTTGAAAAAGGAGCAGATCCATTTTAGGTCAATTAAGTGGGAGTCGTTTCTCGATAATTGAGGGATGTTTATACTCTATGAGTTTTTGCCTGAAATATTTGTTGGTCATTGCTTTAACTCTTTATTAATGCCCTATTGCTTTTCGTCTTTACGATAAAAAGCTGGCAAAGTAATCTTGAAAGTGATGTTTGATTTTCAAGAAGTTTCTAAGAAAATCTAGAAGTTTCAACGCTATAGTTTTGACTTTTGAATTAATTCTTCCAGGATATTGTATGGCGGATTCCGTATGGACAAAAAGAGTAGTGGAT
This sequence comes from Parelaphostrongylus tenuis, assembly GCA_019055375.1. Lineage (NCBI taxonomy): Eukaryota > Metazoa > Nematoda > Chromadorea > Rhabditida > Metastrongylidae > Parelaphostrongylus > Parelaphostrongylus tenuis. The sequence goes on from JAHQIW010007501.1 coordinate 486,126, forward strand.
GAAATGGGGAGGCAGGGTCTAGCTTTGGGCAGCTCTAAGCCGCTCGTAGGAGGCATGAGTGCGAGGTATGACAGACGATGTGAGTGTTGTCGTAGCATATCAGGTCAATCGTTTCGGTGTGGTCATTTCTCAAACCTTTTTTTTGTGAATAAATTGCGAATCGGCCTTTTTTTCCAGCAAAGGCAAGAAGAACGTATGACGGACTCATAATGGTGCCATCAAAAAATACTCATAGCTATCCAATAACATTCACTTAAGGCAGTGGTTTTTTGGGACCGAATCAGTGTTGCTAATACATAAGGTAACTACGTAGAAGAAATTCTCTAAATTCATGAGTGGCACTAGTGCGTCTGATAAAGCACGGAACTCGTCTATTTGGTTCTGCTTTCAGAAGATTCTACCACGTTCTTTCATGTCTGAACATTCCTATTCGATCCTATCGTTTTGAAAATAGACAGCTTGGTGCGTTCGCTCCAGCAGCGACATTCTGATAGTTCTTGAAGTGTTCATGAATTCTCATGGATTCATGTTGCTTTTATTTGACAGTCGCAAATTAGTTCCTTGTTGTCCTATCGATCTTCACTGGCAGCTTCGGCTTTGTCGGCCATGTCGACGTTCTGTCAGCTTAGTTCATATCTGATCCAACTGGCAGGAAGACAGCGGTTTTGATGAGCGACGTGAACATGTTTAATGACAATATCAGTATCAATACGGGTAACAGAAACGCTAAAACTCCAGAAATGCAGCTGCAACTTTTAATTTGGTCATGATTTGCAAAAAATGACTAGATTATTCTTTCATCAAGCTGCATTGCTTCCATTATTAAGATTGGTTTACTTCACTTATAGCTAGATGGTTTTTGCAGGAAATGTGTGTTCTGAGAATATCATTTCTTTTTCAATACACCACTTTTTATTTCCGATTTCCTGCCAATTTACTTGGATTTATTCGCTATGACGTGAAGTATGGATTTTTCCATATCGCCCCCACTAAACACATAAGACTGAAATGATCCAATAATTGTATAGCTGTTCTATCCATGCTCAACTCAGTACTATTACGATTAAGTGAAAACCAGGATAACTTCCTTTTTTTCTTTTCTGCAAATAAAGCTCTTAACCTCTTTTTGCAAAAGGGGAAATCACCTTATGATTGAAATTGATGCCCTGAATTTTTTTATGAAGTACTTTAATGACGCTTTGGGGTTTTGCATGTTGTTGCCGTTTCCTCTAAAAGAACTTTGAATAAAGAGAAAGAAGAATAATACTTATAAAAGTCTACTATTTGGGATAAAATCCATTATGAGCTAAGAAGTGCTTAACTTGGATACTTACATGGATACTTGGGCGGTCCGTCTTCACGATCTGTGCGGACCCCAGCAAATTTTCCATTCGTCTCTTCTTGTCGTGATTGTAGTCCATGGCGGTGGCATGATTCGAGCATGGCGGTGATCGCGAGTTTCGTACCGTTATCGTAAAATATCGGTATCAGCGAGTACAGTTAATAAACTCTTTTTATAGACGCGTTCGGTCAACGTGTGAGTGGTGGTCCTCCGGGTCGGGTGTGAGCACGTGGAATCCACTCTATAGCTCGTTTTGTGCATCTGTCGTTTGATCTTCTTTGTATATGACCGGTCCATCTGTGTTTCACTGTCGACGTGCATTATTCTAGATCACAAAGAGATAAATTCTAAATATCTGAGATCCGCAAGCCGGGTAGATGCTGTGAGAGCCGACTAATTCTTAGAAGACATCGTTCGAGCGTTCTATGAGTTGTTCTTAGAAGTTTGAGAAGTGTTTTAGAAAAAGATATTCGATAATTTTCAAACAAAACCTCCGATTTTCTGCCATCTGTTTTCTTTGTAGAACCAAACCACATCTGCTTCGTTGATTTTCTCAAAACTCATTGAATTATGTATTACTATTTTTAACGTAAAATTGAATAAAAAACAGATGCAAGCATTCTTGAAGAACTTAGAACAAATAATGAGAAAATTTGAAGTTTGAACGCATTGCATTCTAAGTATTTACAAGTAATCAAATACACATAAGTTTCATCATTTATGATAGTCAGGAATTGCAATAAGCGAACTGTCAAAAATAAAGGTGAGCTTTCATTGAAATCGTAATTCTTGATTTTTTAGATATTGTGGGGCGCATCATTTGAGAGCCATGAAAGATATCGTTCCCCTATCACTTTGTTTTGAAAAATTCCAACATCCTAGATTGATTTCGCCTCATATTGGTGCTTCTTTCTATCCTATACTACATGGTTGACACTGCTTCACATTAGTAGTATTAGCCTGCATATCACAGTTTCTTTTAAAGTACATGATATCTCCCAAAAATTCGCCTTCCTAATTGTCTTTAACGTCTATTTCTTTCCATACACGTAGAACTCGCGTCGTCAATTCACACTTTTCTCAATAGGCAGGAATAAAATATGAATAGCAAATTGGGTGAAGAATTGCTCTATTTGAAAAAGAAGCTCTAAATAAAAAAGGTGATTGTATGCCTTCTCATCGGCTCTCTCTAATTGGCTTGTCAAACGAGGGAACGCTTTAGATAGCAGAGAGGATCTAGGCACGTTTTGTGTGCTAATCTCCTTATGGTGAGGAGGTAGGGGCCATTGTCTCATGTCACTTACCGTATTTGTTTCAACGGATATGCTGCACAATACCGCTAGATGGGGTCAGACAAACGTTGAGCAACCCCTGCCGAGCTACCGCCTTCCTAGTGAAATTCGATACGCTATGCTGACGAATTACTTCAATAAAAGACAATCATCTTGACTACATGCCTGCTTCGAGGTTCTCCAGACTCACGGATTTTCTTCGTCCTATAAATGTTCACTTGAGATGTTTTTTTAGAGTAAAGTGTTTAGAGACATTTCCCATGGCTCTTCCAAATTACTTTCCTTTTGACAGTATAATTCATAAATCTGACCATATGCTCTTCACATTCTAATAACATCTGTTAAATGTATCAAAGACTTGAGAACATAAAAAAACCGTTTGTAGTAGTTATTATTCCATTAAAATGTCAACATCAGTGATTTAAAAGTGGTACAAACTACTTATTGAATCGATGAGGATAGAATTTGACGATATCGTAATGATTACAACATACATGGTATTTAGATCATATCGTAATTTGCTTGGAATGTGAAACGAAAGGGGGAAAACTGGTGGCATTACGAATGTTGCACCACCCAGGCGTAAAAATTCAATGGTTTCATTTCATCTTATACAAACCAGGTCTTTCTCTGATCTACTTGAATAAAATCACTGCTGAATCTTATAGCGGATAAGTAAACAGTGATTTGGCGCTGCCCGAAGTTCTCGTTTCTCTGACCTGTTTCCTTATTCTTTTTTTTTCTGTTCTTATTATGGCAGAACAGATCGGTCACCTATCTCAAAACATATAACATTCAAAAACTCCACATATAAGCGTGAATTCGTCGTTATGAGATATTTCTCATAAATCAGTTCGACTTTATCTTCTTACCTCTTTTTGATGGCTTTCTTTATTATTGGTTTTCTCCAACAAAAAAAGTTGCTTATTTCCTTAGGGAATCACGTTCCTCCTCACATGGTGATGTGATTTCACTAGTACACAGACAAGTAGAAGAGATAAATCTTTATAATCCCACTGAGACGTCTCTTATTTTTAGATTTTTACTAGCAACTCATAAAAGAAAGTTGTAAATGTATGTCAAATTAGGCAAGACTACATTAAGCTAACAGAATATATAGTGTAGTCAAAGAGTGTTGATCCTTCTCGACTCTCCTCCATTTTACCTCCTTAATAATTCTTTTGAACTTATTTTCCGGCTTGAAGACTGAACTTTATGTGAAATTAATTACGTTATGGAGTTTGGTTCAAAGTAATCCCTTACGAAAGTTCGCATTGCATGGCCCATTGTAAGTCATGCGCATTCGAGCATGAGTAAATCGGGGTTCGACACCTAATCTAAGCACACAAAACTCAACGAAAAACTTCACGACTCTTTTGTTATGCTTGGTTGGCCTTTAAGAAGTTTGAGAATATTTGTCATATAAGACAAATCTAACTTGCATAAAAAACATTCACGACAATCACTGGTGTGTAAAGCAAAAAATCTTTGGATTGAATGCATAACAGAAAGTTGCTTACATCATGCGATTGGCTAATTAGTAATAAGCTTTGCATATCAATTTGACACTATTCATAATTTTGATATTTTGCTTAGGGTATGAAAAGCAAAGATTATCACAATGATTACTGACGAGACAATAACTTTACTAGTGAGCGTACTCAGTTCGACAGATAGTTCAAGCGGTATAAGTTTTTTCGTTATGCCAACAACGTCTCTTAACCGTAAGTGCGTTCAGACCTCTTTGTCTCGAATACGTTGCTATGCTCTTGTCAAGCCGTCATCTCAACGATGAGTTCTTCTGAGGAAACCGCTCTACGCACGCCTCTATCGGATTGTGTAATTCATATTTGTATGGCTCTAACGAGTAATATCGCACAAATATCATGAGAGGTTATCTCATCGGAAATGGGCTGCTAGTGTCGCTGAGTTTAAACGTTAGTAAAATCCTTTTCACTCCATCTAGCTTCCGTTGATCATCTATATTTGTCAAAGCCGAAAATGTGGAAATCTCCTTAACGATGAATTTTTTAATTGCAAGGATATTAAATCATTATGCGCTACGATTTAAAGTCTTGTGAAGGCTACAGTACTGCTTTGATTCAAGTCTTCGCCTGACGTTCCCATCCAGGGAATTCTTTAGACTGGAAGGTGTTATAGTAACCACCTAAAAACGTTCTTTTCAAGATTTCCGTTGAATTTTGGTAGAATCCATATTCCTCGGTAACGTGGAATGGCTCTTGTAGAGCGAAAGTAAGCTTTCAACACAGAGCCGCCACCTTTTGCATTGAGACATCTTTTAGACAGGCCTGGTACCAATTAATCTACACCCAAACGGATTTGTGACAGATAAAGTCCAGTACAGGGTCAAACGAGCGACTATGTTTCGATGTATTGGACGCATCTGTATTCAACACGCATCCAACGCCACGACTTCCAATATAAAAATCTCTTAGAGCAGTTCTTGATGTGAAATTTTATTACATCAGTTTTGTTTCGATTTTTAAGGATTCCTGCCGTCTTGATTGTTCTGAGCAGAATTTTTTTTCTTGTAATAAGCCGTAGAATAACAGCTGATTTTCCTTATTATGTTACTTGACCCATATTCAGCTCAGTGATTCACTCACAAATCCTCACTAGCAGTGGTTCCATGGTGTTAGATTACGATTAAGGTACGATATTCATATAAGCATTTCTGATCTAGACTGAGAGCGAATTGGGCATCATTACTGAGAAGCCCTCCTGGAATAAATCTATGACGGAAATCGCCGCCGTTCCTGCAGAGACCTATTGCAAACACACAAAGATGCTCTACAGTACCGATAGCGATGGTGTATTAACACTCCCCAAAGTTTCAACTTTACGTATTACCTAATCTTTTTCCACTCTTTTTTCGCTCTTTTTTCTCCTTTTTCAAGGCAATTCACGATTTAAAGTACAATCACAAGATTGTCAAGTTACGAACAAGAACTCGGAGCCCGAGGCAACTTCGAATGTGCCATTACCCTCATGTGGTACTTACTGTACCATTACTGATAGCAGCGATGCGATTGAAACATGGTTGGAAAAAAAAAGGACGACAAGGGTCATGATGGTACAGTGGGTTACATGAGGGTCCCTAGTAAGTATAACTACCACTTCGTAACCCAGTTGAGCTTCCGAGTTTTGTTCGCATTTCGGCATTCTTGAGGTTTTGTTTTGCATCTTGCGCCTCTTAAAAAAGACAACAAATAGATATTGAAATTACTGTGATTTTGGCTAAGGTTCCAGCACATCTGGGATCAATGCTAATTTGTGCTTCCACTTTATCACCATGATAGATTTAGATTGAATCGATTTCTTTGTTAGAATAAAATTATGTAGTGCAAAGGTTCAGTACGCGCTCCCGAAAAGAAAGAGAGCCGGGCTCGAATTCCACCTGAGGCAAATATTTTTGCACATTACTCTACAATATTGAATAAAAATATGGTTAGAAGTTCGGAAAACAAGGACTCGGAGATGTATTGGATAACATGTGAGCCCCGGAAAAGATGTTCGCAGGTACTAAGTCACATCAGGTTTCGAGTTATCAGTGAACCAAATGGCTTTGTCTTGGCTGTTTTCGCTACTGCAGAAGAAAAAAGTAGCCTATCTAGCCCCAAACCACAGGCCAAATGTAAATTACCTACGTGTAATTGTGAAAAAGGACTTACATAACTATCAAATTTCTTGCGCTAATAGAAATCACGTCATATTTTTCTATAGTCGTTCTGAAGAAAGGCCATCCTGTAATGAATCCTAGCTTTTTTCTGTTATATTATCTTACATAAATTTATGAACTAACAATAAAAGATATATGAACAAATTCTGTTCTTTTGTACGTTTTTGTACGTTTGTAGAAAGTGGCCCCAGTGATTTTGTCTTCATACTTTTTCTTGCAATTTTCATTTAATTTCTTTGTGTTCCTTAACTTTTATACATTAGTCTTTTATTGAAGTTATACAGCGAAGAATTACTTGTATTTTATTGTTTATGGTTGCTTCGCTTTTATTTTTCCAAAGTGATTTCTTCTTTATCCTCCATTAGACTTAACTGCTTCAGTATAAAACACTCATTTGATTTGGTCTTTGAAATTCTCCATGCTGAAATTGTGTATTGTTATCTAATTGGACTAAAGTACTTCTTGAAACGACCAGCATGGCTTTGTTCTTTTGTTCCGCTGTTGTTGTTCCGCCTCTGTCACCGCCATAGCCTTCGCTTCGTCGCTGTCATCGAGTGCGGTGCAGGCCTCTTTTCTAATCGTCCTAGAAGCGATTAGCATCTGGTTAAAGCTGAGATAGGTCGAGTTTACTGATTTGTTCTTTTTAGCTTTTACAAAATGCATATCATATAATTGTTCTTCGACGATCTGATGGTAATTTATGCACAAAACTCTCCGAGAAACATCAACGTTGCTTTAATTTCATTTCCTGATTCCGCTATGATTTCATTGGTCAGATTCAAGCCTGGTCCTCACTCATGACCCCGAATACCTCACCCTTTTTCAGCCACCTTTCGAACTTCTTTGTCAGTGACTATCAATGAGATATTGAGCTATCGCAAAGTTTCATTTCCTCAAGCATTGTTTTGCTCTGTCCTTAGGCGCCATTTTGTATATGCGTAACTTAATGTTCCCATGTTTTCAGAAACGTGTTGTTCAATTTGCTTTTCTCTGCCAAGCTAATAATTTTTGCAGCCCTATCCTACAGACTCGTCGTTTACTTGGTACTTGTTAGCCAACTCAAATATGTGGATTTTCGTTTATGATAGACATTATTTAACTTGATTTTAGTACCGTTTCGTACCCTTGCCGTTTCCCTACTTTTTGCTATCAAGCAGTCACCAGTATCACTGAATTTCCTCAATATTGAAGTCAGATGTCGGTGTGGGCTATAATTTAAAATCCTGTGCGCACTTACGTATAAGAACGTGTACCTGTGATTGTACGCGTCTTTGTTACCAGCTCTCCCTGGGTATGCATTTATGCGAATATATATATATATATATATATATATATATGCGTAAATGTATATATATGTATGTGTAAATGTATATTATATATATATATATATATATATATCTGCGTACATGTATGAATATGCACATCTATAGGGGGTAGATAAGGATTTGTTGCTTTTTGTATGCAGCAATTTTCCTAACGAAATTGTTCTCATAGCTGTGCCACTACACTGCACGTTGGCTAATCGTTCAGCTATTTCCATTGGAAGGCTCGTAGAACAACTCAACAACAAATTTGTCACTAGGTACAGCCTTTCTTAAGTATTTCCTAGGTTTGTCGGTTCTATTAATACCGCTCCCATCCACTCTCCTGGAGCCTACAGAGTGATACCAAATTTGTCACGAAAGATGAGAACACACACATCAGGCATCAGAAGACCACCGTAAATTTTTGCATAATCTGTAGATGCAATCAGGCACTTTGGCTATGCTAGATGGAGTCACACGCATGATACATCAAAAAACTGATGAGCCCCATGAGCTCTCCTATCCATAATCAGTTGTAATATCGTCGTTCACCAAATACCTCAACAGCGTAGCATCAAATTCAATAAACATATTGCTGAGTACAGCAAAGGCTATACACTTAGTTTCACCCGTTTCAGTAAAACGATTTTCATCACACTTTCGTTATGAGCTCACTCATTTTCACCACTGATGTAGTGTTCGTAGCCATGTAATTTTGTTATAAGACATTTGTCATTACTTGTTATAATCATTACATCACGCGGCGTCTGCAGACTCACGAAGGCCGCAGTATCTGTCACCTGTATTTTTCAAACGACCTCGACATTATGCAATGTGAATATTGCAATATTTGTTTCATTCATCATCCACGAATATTTTGGGGTTGGCCTCGAAAACCGTTGGTACTTGAGCATTCTGCTTTTTATAATCAACGTCGCCGAAGGCTATTGCCTAGAAGTCTCGCTAGAATTTTGGAATAATTATACTAAGGGGTCCCAAGCTACCATCGCAGACGCTCAGAGCTTTTTGTGAATCGGAAGAATTCATTTCTTCAAGAATAAACTGTACTTAAGAGTATATAATGATGCTCCTGTTTTCCTTCCGAGTATTAGTGAAATATAACAACTCTATTAAATTTTTAATATTTTTTAAAATTTTACAAAGCGTATCTCCTCCAGTCGTCTTGAATTCCCACCTTAGTTAATACATAATTCAAACTGGCATCGATAAATCTCCTCTTTTCTCATGAAAATCGTCCACCTGTGATCCATTTGCGCCGCATTCCAAGTTTATGATCACTTCTGGTCCATGTTCACTTCCCGTTTTTGGCTTTCCTTTGGCAACTTGCATAGGCATAAAATCTGCAGGACTGTGAATTCGGAAAGATTCTTTCTATGAGAGGGATTTATAATGTATAATTACGAAAGCACCAAATTAGCGCAATAAAATTGACGGAAAGCAATTGTCCAAACACTGTTATTTCGAAAGCAGAAAATGTATAAAAAGGTTGCGCCAGAAGTACTTTTCTCGTACTTAAAGTGTAACATAAGAAGAGGATAATAGCAACCAATGCTCTCAGCGCGAAACTCCGTAGTGCAAGCAAGGGTGCAAGTGAAAGACGTTATATTGAGATCTTCATTTGATATTTATGAGAAATGAATGAACGAATTTCGAGTCTACCGTATCCATAAAGTAACAGATAGCTATAAAATTCAAATGTAATAAGGTGTATGCTGCTCCCCGTGGTAAGTAACGGAACGATCTGAGAACTCGCCGAATGTTTCGACTGGATAGATGGAGACGGATGAATATCTCTAATGGTAAATGAAATGCTTAAAAAGGGAGTGAGAAAGGGTTGCGAGGAGGAGAAAAAGAGAACAAGGGAGAGGAGGAAGGAAAAGAGGAGAAAAGAATGGAAAAGCGTGTGAGAAAGAAAGAGAGGGTGAGAGAGAGGAGGAAAAAGCGGCGAGAGAAGCGAGACATGATGGGAGAAGTAAAAGACTACAGGTGAGGAGGGCAAGGGGAACAACAGAAAGAGAGTGACTGAAAGAGAGGGACTGGAAGAGAAAGGGGCAAGTAGGACGAAAGAGTGTTGAAGGCAGAATAAGGAGGGGACAAGAGAAAAAGAGTAAAAGGGAGAGAGAATGTGTGTAAGGGCAGTTTATGGCCGTCATCTACAAGCTCAAATAGGGCGACAACATCAGTTTCATTTTCTTAGTACAGCAGTAAACGGAGCGCCGACAAGTGACATTTGTGAATGACATACGCCGCATTTCGTTCATCTCCGTAGGGGAAAGGGCGTAACGTTCTTCGTCAGCTACTACTTGTCGTTTATGTGGCATCGCAGACAACTGATATCATAGACACTGATTAATGAAAAAATCTTACTTTAACTCTTTATGCTTGAAGATACATAGATATAGGCAACTGTAAACCTCTCTGGTGTAGAGTGAGAAAACCTCACAACACCGCAAGTGGCGGCCAAATAAAATGAATTCTGATTGACTATTAATATCCAATATCTGTCAACATAAGAGGGTTCAATGTCGACAGCGGCTGCCCACGCCAGACCGTAGGCGGTTGGTCGTTAACAGATAATGCGTCGTAACGTAGAAAGAGCGGTGTGCAAAACGGGATTCGGTAGTGCAACGGTTCAGCACGCGCTCCCGGAAAGAGTGAAATCTGGGTTTGAATCCCAGCTGATGCAAACGTTTTTGTACACCACTCTACACCATTGGGTATATTGTAACATTATAGCATTGCAAGTGACGGTCAAATAAAAAGAATTCTTATAATCCTCTTTATTACATAATCCATTGAATTTCTCCTATTGAAAAATTTGCTTCATTCGGGAAGCCTCTTAACATAAACAGCGCCATTATCATTATACTTTGGGCTAAAAGTCTAAACAAGATAAAGATTATAAGCTCCTTTTAGAGGGTTTATAATGCTATGAAAATATCCAGTGATGTTGGGTGATCCGCAAGATTTTGACATTAGGCGGGACTGGAACCCGTATTTCATCCCTTTCGAAGAAGCGTGCTTAATCAGTTGTGCTACAAACACTTGTTTTGCCACCACTCTTTCTACGCTACACCGCCTCAATCTGTCAGCAACCAACCGTCAAAGATTTGACCTGGTAGTCGAAAAGAAAGGAAAGCGTCAAATGCAGGTGCGAGTTTCGTCTGACCTCAAAGTTTTGGACATCACTTAACATTATTGACTAAACAAGAACTATTATAGTTTTTTCGGTAAATTATCTTTCTTGAGTGATGTAGTTATGACGGTCTATGACTTAATCTCGCTCCTGTTTTAGATGAGTTTTTTTATGGGAATGTTTTCCGCAAGTCAGAATTTGTTTTCTGAATATGTAATTGGAAACTTGAATCCAATTTGTTTTGCATAGATCTATACTTTTCAAAAAGGCGGCAACTTTGTCACATAGCTCCTGACAAATATACTTGAGTATTAAAGCGACATTAAGCTGAGTATCAAGTAAGAAGCGTGTTACGCAAGAATACCGAGTAGTGCACAGATGGTTATTGGTTTGATCTAGCACCTGGGTTCACCAAGGCTTCATATCTCCGTAGCTTGTTAGACTGATATCAGACTTCTCTGAGAACATAAGAGTACCGATCTGATACATCGGTAGGCCACTCAAAGTCATTGTATGGGCTAGATATGCATTTCAACTACCTATGCCGCTCAGTGGATAAGAATTCACGGAGCATTCCTCGAAGTCCATAAATACCAAGCTCCGTTTCCCTTTCTTCAATATTAACCTAAGTAGCTCATATTGCTCAAATGGATTGAGGTAGTGTAGCAGCAGTGACTCACGACATTGGTATACCTTTAACTAAGCTCTTTGTAATGTGTTACATTGTTAGCTGGATCGGGTAGCCGTGTTAGGGTAATGAAACCACGCTTTTCTACACTACACATTTTCACCCGAAGGATTTCGGTTTGTGCAAACTGCTGAAGAGACGACTAAACAGATGGAAGAAAAATGTGATATGTATAAAAATGATTTGCTTATCTAGAATACGTAATGTTTTACGACTTTTCTATGATACAAAGGGAACGTCACGTTTACTATGGCCATCACAAGCAGTGTAGAACACCCCCAAAAGTTAAACGAAATTTCATGGAAAAAATCTGCGTTGTAATGTACATCTTTATCCTCGTAGCATCCTGTTACATTTTTATTTTTGCCTGCTGATTTACTTACATAAGTTAATATTTCAAAACAGAAAGTAGGTTATTGCATTGACCAGGTCGTTCCATAAGTTTTGGCACTACAGCAATAAATACTAATTTATTAACCAATAGTGAATAAAATTGCATCGTTTCGATATTGTCCCATCGCGCGTTTTCTTGTGAACATTTTGGTGATCAATTTGCTTATACATCCTTCAAGATGGCGCTGTAATGGAAAGAATTTACCTGCTACTCATGCACTATTGATACGTAGAGAAAAATGCTAGTGGCGGCGCGCGCGATTAACGGTGCTTCCTGTGAACGGCCCGAGCTTGACTAATTTTTCACACTCTTTTTCCAACTTTAAACTTTGCGAACCGTTTCTAAGCCGTTCTTTGTGCCACCGCATCATAGCCCCAATCTGCATTGATCTTGCGTCCCGCTTCAGTAGCACTTTCCTCTGCACGCCATTTGTACATGAGTAGCAAGTGCATTTGTTACCATACAGCTCCACTTTGACGCAAGTATCGGCCAGTTGTATACTAAAATGTTAACAAGAAGATGCGCAATTGAACGATACCAGAATCATGCTATTTCAATTACTCTGACTGATAAATTTGGTGTTTATTGCTCTAATTTTAGAACCTATAGAACGACCTAAGATTTTGATGTTTTTCTAAGTAATCGAGTAGTGATTGGTTTCTTGGAAAAGGTAACTCCATTATTTTCTTACTGGTTAACTCAGTAGCATACTTGGATACTTGGATGCTCCGTCTTCACAAATATTGCGGATCCTAGCACATGAAAATGTACTGGTTTAGTTGTTTCTATCCCTGGAGCCCTGAGTTCAGCTTAGCCTTGGCTTCTCTAGGTTGTCCCTTGTGGATGAAAGGGAGGTTACCACCTTGCAACTTCTCGCTACCAACACGGCGGTCTTTCCTGGTACGGCTTACTATTAGCTGGGCTTTCCTAATGGAAACACTTTTCAGCCTCGGTAACCCTGCTGGGGTTTCATCCTTCGTTTAACTTTGCAGTCCGATACGCAGGAACAGCTCCGAGCCAAAGTGAGGCTCTGAACCATTTAGGAGGAAGCCAACGACACGAGGTTGATAAGAACAAAGTGGTTGTTTTCTATTAGACTGCGCAATGGAGAAACAACCTCTCTCGCTAGCCAAAAACTTTTTATAAGAGTGTTAGTAATCATTTGAGAGCTTAAAATTCTGGCTACAGAGCTAATGGCCGTTTTTGAAAAGGCCCTTCTATAATACTGCAGCATTCAAAATAAAATAAGTCTTACACCGGTTGCGCACTTTTGATTTTACTTCACTGGAAGCACGAAAAGCACATGAACGTGTAGAGAAAATTTTGTAGCACCCGAGTCTTACGTTTTAATTGGGGTTTCTTTTGAAACGGAAAAAATCCCAAATTAAAAAAAATCGCACTCCACATGTGTGATGCGCCAACGTGATCGATCGATCGACCGCGAGACGCCGTACTAAATCCACTACTAGCGGACACCCAGCCTACACACTAACCAACAAACAAGTACGCTGCGTTTGTGAAACTCGTTCTAACTCTCCTTGCTACCCTACAGTGAAGCAGTCTTTCCAGAAGATAAGCACAGCGTTGGACTCGTTGAAACCTACGCAAAAATGTTCACGAATAGTCAAAAGGAAGTTCACTCTAACCTGCAGGAAATATTTTGTGAAATGCAAATGATTCCTCTTTGTCAGAGCGGCATCAAAAGGCTTTTTCAAAAAGCGGCCATGTTGAGCAGTGACCAGAGATTCAAGTTTTCACATGATTATCGAACGCTCGACGAGAAGCTTTTGTCCAGCAGAAGAGGTTGTTTCTTCATCATGTGTCGTATAACAGAAAAGAACCAAAAAATATCTCATTCGGCCAACGTTTTGACGTCTTTTATCTTCAAAGCCATTGATTCGAGTTGATTGTCCGCAGTTGTCAGACCTCGCTCTGAATCTTCGTCTTCGTTGCCTTCTGAATCAAATCTTATTCGATGGAGCACCGCTCAAATGCAGAACGTAACTCGGCAGCACTCACTTTTGTCATTTTTTCTTCCGGACATTTTCATCAACCACGTCCCATTGGCTCAATCAACAAGCAAACTATAACTGATCGATAATGCCGACACGAAAGGAAAATCGCTTTTTCAAAAATTAATTCTTGCAAATCAAAGCATCGGCTTCTACTAAACCTTGACATGGAATTGAAAATTGTTTCGTGAACTGTGCCTCTATGTATAAAGCCAGCGCGCGGTTGCTATGTTCATCGAAACGATGGCTAGCGTTGCAACAATTTTCCTTCCTCAGAGCCGCTAAACTACTCATATGCGAAAGATCACCCGTGTGTTCTACTGAGACTGCGAAGGAATATTATATTTATTGCTATGTTAGATTTCATTATTCATCTTACTTTAATGTCTTAAATGAAACTTTAGTGATTTTTATTTATTATTAATTGTTTTATCTATTTTTATTTATTAATTGTCTTATTTATTAGTATTTTACCATTTTGATTCCCACGTGATCACAACACACCGGTGTTCTTTCCGGAGAAGTAGTCCAGTGACTCTGAAGAAAGCGGAGTCAACTAAGCCTTTTGAAGGAGATACCAAGCTCTCGCAAGCTTTGTTCTCAAATTAGGACAGTTCGTGAGATAATCACCTCAGTGATTGGATCTGAATATCCCGTATAGATGCTCATCGTGTATCTCCAAAAATTTGCATCGGCGTTTATTGGCTAAATGTGCTGCCGAAGAGCATCTTTTCATGGTCTCAGTGTCAGAAAATTGACATTCATAAATGCAAAGAGCAAAAGCCCGACGAGCCTCGTGAAAAAAAAACAATCAAGTATGCAGAAAGAATTCATTAGCGTTCATTTATAGTCACTGAAAAAATTTAGGAGTTGACTTGTGCTGATGAAAGAAAGCGCGTCTACGTCAGAATTTTCTAACATAATGTATCATGGATAACGACAAAACTTTCAAAGGAACTTTCGTTCAAAATCAAATCCAAAAAAGAATGCTCTAAGTCTAAACGAGGTTGGTACGTCCAGGGCCATACACCGGTGTTTTGGGAGGTTTCGGCCTCCTCGTCAGTGCCCCCCGCCCCGCATTAAGCCTTGCATTGAAGCAAGGAGGGAAGCGTATGTGGTGATGGCATAGTGTACAATGACACTGGTCCATCACCACTGATCAATCGATGGATTTCGGATGGTAGACCAAAATTCATCCATGTGATCGACTGTTTTCAAACCTCGTGATAAACATTCAAAATTAAATCCAAGAAAAAGAATGCTTTCAGCCTAAACAAGGTTGGTATGCCAGGGCCATACACCGGTGTTTCGGAAGTTTCGGCCTCCTCGTCAGTGACCCCCGCCCCACATTAAGCTCTGCATTGAAGCAAGGAGGAAGGCGTATGTGGTGATGGCACAGTGTACAATGACACTGGTCCATCACCACTGTTCAGTCGATGGATTTCGGCTGGTAGACCAAAATTAATCCATGTGATCGACTGTTAAAACCTCGTGATAAACATTACAAATTAAATCCAAAAAAAGGACGTCAGAACTATCTAAACTCTTCTAATGCTATCCGTAATGTATCATGCACAACGACAAAACTTTCAAAGGAACTTTTGTTGTCATAAGAGAGGGAACTGTGTGCAGTGCTCTCATATTCCATTCCGTTAAAATCAGTGTTCAATCCCTTTCTAGTTCAACTGTTCTTTTAGCTGTGATATGATGTTGTGATTATAAATCGTGCAATGGAAGTGATATGCAAAAGTTCAAAGTGTTGACGGAAGTGGAACCAGCAATTCACCCCTTCCAGGGTGCGTGCCATCTAGTTGCGCTAGCGAAAGTGCGCACTCTTTCTGTGACTTCCTCTCCTGCTACCACTCTTTCTGTGATTTCCGCCTGTGGAAAAGGTAACAGACGAGTTCGTTTTTCATCTGAGGTTCAGATCTGTTTCACGTGGCTATCGTCATTGAATAAATGATAGAGGCCAATGTTTTTAGCGTTGATCAATCATTGGAAGATGAGCCATATATTCTTACCCAACCATGCATATCTGACCTTTACAATGACCGCGGTGGCCTACCGCTGTATCGAGTGTGTGCTGTTTAACCTCCAGATAAGTCTGCGACCAGTCTAGCAGCAGTTTACTTACTCTGGAGAGATGATAGCTAAATGAGCTATGAGCGCTAGATTAAACCATCGACCTTATGTGCGGTCTCAACAGATATTAATCAATTGAAATAGGAACCGTGCCATTAACACATATTTTCCAACGGTAATTAGGCTCGCTTATTTGTGTAACATGAAAATCGGTGCCTTGAGATTTGATAACTACTGGAAAGCATTTCCTATACCCTGTTAGTTATGCAGGCGCTTTTCGTGAAAGAAGTTGTCGAGAAGCTCGAAGAAGTTGTAGTCGGTAGGCGCAAGGTCCGACGAGTATGGAGGAGAAGGCAAAACTTCTAGCTCAGAACGTTGAACATTTGAAGGGTTTGCTGTGCAACATATGGATGCAGGCTGGCTGTGTTCTTATCGCAATTACTTTTGCACCAACTAATATCCTTTCCACAGTCCAAAATGATTATAAAAGAAACAACAAGTAAAACCTCATTGACAATAAAACATTGAGTAAGAAATGCGCATTAAAAATATATATATATATGAACTACAATTTTCAAGATCTCATTCCACTATCAAATGGTAAATTTCAACAATGCGTAAGCCGCCATTACTTATGCGTCCAAACCAATATAAGAAGTCTTATCGCTAGTTATTTCATTGGACCAAGCTGCGAATGAACCGTGGTCTTGCACTTTGCTAATTACAGCGTAGTGGCATTTACAGACATTTTTATTATTTATCTTTGATGGGTTCCTGAAATGATTTCGAGCTTTTCTTTGTTTGAATTTCAAAATTCTTGTTTGAGAAATAGTACAGCATTAATGAAGTCGATTAAAAACTTCAGAAACCGCTTTATATTACGGAGAAGTATTTTCCATCGAGAAAAAATTTTTTATACCGCTTTAAAGTTTTCTACGATAACTAAGACAGATGGCTCTATAATTTACCCAACTGTATTAATGCCGGAAGGGTGTCTTTTAGAACAGTTCACTTTCGTATCTTTTCCACTGAAAATTTCTTATCCTTTTTCTAGAATAAATCACGTAAAATGAGAAAGCTCCTTTAGAAAATGCATAAATTCTTTGGGTTTGAGTAAGGAAATGAAGTTGCTGCGTGACACTCAGTTTCATTCTGGGTCGAGCATCTGAGCACTCCTATGACATTTTGCTCATAGCCGAAAATTCCAAGCAACTATTCCGTGAATAATTTTCTTGCCGAAATTTTAAGCAAATATTGCGTGAAAAATTTTCCTCGTTTATTATACGCAACAGTAGCCATGCAACATACCTATCAAGGGCACCAGCGTGTGATGAATAAGATAACACGTAAATCTACGGTTTACATAATCTCGGTGCGAACTCTCAAGTTTTGTGTGCTGCCAATGAGTTTCTTGTTGTAGCATGCAATCCAATTTCAAATCAGCAATTGTCAATGATTAGAGGATTCTCTCATGAAATGAGAGGAGCATGGGGTTTCATTGAAATTACATCACTGGAAAAAAAACTTGATTTAACTTTTCTCATAGCCTTTCGGCAATTCTGTGCTAGTAGTGATTACTTGGCAAACTACAACAATGTGAAGTTCTTAAAACCATGAAGACAAACTCATAGTTAAAACTTCACCTGGCCATTATTTATTTCGCTTCTATGTATATGTAAATATATATGTATGCACATATATATACATATATAAAAACATAAACGAAACTAAATAACAATAAAACCATCTTCGCTATGCTGGAAATATCGTCCTAATAACACTAAGCACCAGCGAAGCAGAACGAATGTTGACCGATTTCGACAGCGCCTGTGGAAAGATTAGCTTTCAAACTAAATCTAACGAAATGACCATTATGACAAACGGCGGGGTACTGAATGCCCCACTCACGCTCAACAAAACGAACATTTCCGAATGCTCCAGTTGCATCTCTCTAGGGTGCGAAATCAACATCATGAACAAAAAGAACATGCGACTCCGTGCCCACCTTAGCGACTGACGATTATCCCTGTTTTAAAATATGCAGCTGAAACCGCCGCTATGTTAGCATAATAAAATTTTACTTGACATTATCAAACGTGCAGTCGAAAGGTCGATGCTAGGAGCATCCCGTACCTCGTAAATGGGAGGAAGGATCCAAAGTTCCGTTCTACGTCAACGATCGAAGATCAGAGATGTCGTTCTACACGCCGGGATATCGAAAATAAGGTGGGCCGGACAACTGATGCGCTATAACAACAACCGATGGACGAGAACCGTTACCGACTGGATTCCTTGGGATACCAAGCGCTCTACGGAAAGACCACCGATTCGATGGTCCGATTTCTTTATGAAAAGCCTTGAAGAAAGATATGATGCTCAACGAATTCTTAGAGCGAGGAGGACCCACTAGGCTACTCTTGCACTCGATAGGGGAATGGAAGTGTTCCTGGTGCTCACTCGAGTTATCGACGATCATCAGGACGACAGGTGATATAGGTCATATGCATATATGATGAACTATCTATTTATTTGCTTTGTTTAACGCGATGGGGTCACTTCATATTACTGGCATCCCAGAACTTTTAGCATCCGATTCGTTTCTTTGTGTCCGTATCAGCAGAGACGATTTTTCTCGGGATCTTGATGGTAGCCGAGTTTGAACTTTCACACTTCATTCTAAGAAAGCGATGTAGGATAGGGCCAAACCAACACTTTGCGACCTGATGGTCTGTATCACTAACAATTTGGACAGTGCTCCATTCCTACATATAATTGAATGTGTTCCACTTCCTTATCACATTATTTGATCCGTTTGATAATTTTTTTTTGCTATGTTGGTCTCAGTACGTCTAGCAGTCGATTGGTCTCCTCGTATTCATACCTTTATTGAGTATTTCAGTTCTATTATGATTCTATTTCGAGTGTTTTTACTAAAACTACGCTCAAAATTTCAAGATATCTCATAATTATTATTTGAGCCAACATGTCACGTGGTCTGTTAATAGGCTCTTGTGCAGCCCGATACATTGACCATATAGTCTCGTCAGTCGGGTCTCAGGGAAAGACTCAAAATAAAGGGATCACCTGCCACCTGTATCACCTGTCGTGCCGTTATTCGTCGAGTGACTTGAGCGGGTACCAGCAACTCTTCCATTTTTCCCTATCGCATGCAAGAGTAGCCCAGTGGGTCCTCCTCACTCTAGGGGTTCGCTGAGCATCATATCTTTCTTCTATCGCTTTCGTGAAAAATCGGACCAACGGGTCAGTGGTGTTCCTTTGAAGCGCTTGATGTCCCGAGGAATCCAGTCGGTAACGGCTCTCGTCTATCGGTTGTCGTTGAAGCGCATCACGTGTCCGGCCCACCTTATTTTCGATATCCTGGCGTGTAGAACGACGTCTCTAATTTTCGATCGTTGACGTAGGTCGGAACTTCGGATCCTTTCTCTCATTTGCGGGATACGGGATACTCCTAGCATCGACCTTTCGACTACGCGTTCGATAACGCCAAGTAATCTTTCATCCTGCTTACGTAGCGACCAGGTTTCTGCTGCATACGTTAGGGCAGGGATAAATGTCGAGTGGACAAGGTGGGCACGGAGTTGGACGTTCTTTGTCCTCTTCACTACATCTTCGATGCTCTTGAGCGTTCCCCAAGCCGCTCGTTTCCTCCTGCTCAACTCTGGAGCTAGGTCGTTTATCATGTTGATTTCACGACCTAGATAGACGTAACTGGAGCATTCGGAGAATGTCGTTCCGTTGAGCGTGAATGGGACATTCGAAACCCATCCGTTCCTCATGAACATTGTTTTCGTTAGATTTAGTTGAAGACCAATCTTTCCACAGGCGTTATCGAAATCGGTCAACATTCGTTCCGCTTGACTATTGTTTGGTGTTATGAGAACGATGTCGTCAGCAAAGCGAAGATGGTTTAATTGTCGACCATGAATTTTCACTCCCATATCGTCCCATTCTAATTTTCGCATGACGTTTTGCACGGTGGCAGTGAATAGTTTTGGCGAAATTGTATCGCCTTGTCGAACCCCTCTTCTTATGTCAATGGTGATATTGTTGTAAAATGGAGATATTTTGGTCGTGAAATTTGTGAAGCTCACGAAGATTCATTATGTACCGAGTAGGGACGCCTCTGCTTATCCAGAGCCTCTATAACCGCTTCTCTTTCCTCTGAATCAAAGGCTTTATTCAGATCGATGAAAGTGAGACAGAGTAGTTGCTTGTAATTTCGTGAAACTTCAATGAGTCTTGCGGACAGTAAGCAGATTAGGCGATAATTGCCTATGTCGTGAAGGTCTCCCTTTTTGAACAACAATACGGTCTTCGCTGGTTTTCCATTGAATAGGAAACTTGCATTCTGACAGGTAGCGAATGAACAGCCGAGCCAGGGTGTTGATGAGTAGTGACGGCAGGTTCTTCAGGTGTTCTTGTTTAATCCTGTCTGGACCTAGTGTTGTTCTGTTCTTCACCGACGACATACATGTCGGATTTCGGAAGGGAGGACTGGTGGAATAACATATTCGTCCTCTTTCAATTTATATGACGGTAAGAGGACATGGCTAGCGAAGAGTCCGAGTAGTATTGGTGGATAATTTTCTCCATAGCCCTTTTCGAAGCTGTAAGTGTCTCGTCAGGGTACCATAGTGCAATCATCTTGGTCTTATAGTTGGCGAAGCCTCACTGGGCTTTGCGAATACTCTTCCCAACTTCTGCAGCTTCTGCCATAACTGCTGCGCTTCTCTCTTTGAGGTCTTCTTTTATCGCTTCTCTGCAGCGTTTCGCAAGATCGGACGTAAGGATTCGGTTATCTGTAGCTCGTGCGATTCCGCGTTGACGTATCAGCTCGAGTGTTTGCGGAGACAAGCGTCTCTTCGTGACGTCAGGACTCTCGGGTTTCATAGCGCTAACGTGAAGATATTCAACGAGTCGATCGTATTCTTCGTAGATGTTGTCGACACAAGAGCCGACCAATGATTTGAATACATCCCAGTATATCGTGGTTCTGGGACTTCGTTGTTTGAATTTAGCGGCTTTCTCTCCTCTGCTCGAAAAACGGAAAGTTGCGCGAAGGAAGCGATGGTCGGATCCCGAGTAGAACTTAAGAACAACAGCGACATCGGTCAGGCGAAACCTTCGATTTACTAAGATGTGGTCTATTTCGTTACGGTACTCTCCATTGGGGGCCTCCCATGTCCATCGCTGAGAAAGAGGCTTTTGTAATTGCGAGTTACCATGGGTGGTTTGAGTCGTCAAAATAAACTCGGATAGCCTCTCACCCTGTTCATTCCATTCTAGTCCGTGGGTCCCTATGTGACGTTCTTCAGACGTTCTTCTAGGTCCAATTTTTGCATTAAAATTTCCGACAATGACCTTGAAGAATGTATGACCTTCTCTGAAGAATTTTTCGAGGTCCATATAGAATGCTTCAACTTCGTCTTCGTTATAGCTTGATGATGGTGCGTAAGCAACAAAGATGGTCAAAGCCGGCATAGAACCACATCGTTTCAACCGTAATCGTCCGATACCAGTTGCTTGTTGTTCAAATGAATCAATGTTCACGTCAAATTTGATTTGACGAGGACGCCAACGCCGCCGACACCTCTGCGATCGTATGTACCAAGGAACAGTTCTTTTCCGGTGTCATAGACAGCGTGAAAAGGATGGCGCCTTCTCGTCTCAGCCAGGCAATGACGTCGTACTTTATTCTTCTTGCTTGAATCAATAGCTCTTCTACAGCGAATTCGTGAGCAATGGCTCTTGCGTTGTAGGTACAGATCGTCATTTTAGTCCGTTTCGATCTTGGCAGCCTAGTTCGGCCCTGAGATTTTAGCAGCCTCTCCGTACTCGTCCTACCTGGCCTGTCGTACCAGGGGCTCTTTCGTGGTTAGGGAATGAGGCCCATATTTGTTGCTGTTTTTGGCATTTTGATACCTAACGTATAGCTTGCCAGGCTCTAAACGTGGGAGCTGGGTACTCACGAGTAGCTTGCCAGTCTCTCTCGGAGGAGCGGGAGGAGCTTATTTGTTGGAGGCGACTCCTAAGCGCCTCCCATGTACTTCCCAGCCGCTTGATTGCAGGCTTTTGGCCGACTTGACTCGTAGAGATAGAGTTTTTCTCAAGTCGGCGCTGCAGAAGCAGGGAGCTCGTCCCCTGAATCCACCTGCATCTCTGGGAAGCATACAGTCGCTTTTGGTTCGCGTTTATTCCCCTATCCACCACCTGGGGACGAGCCACGTGCCCTCGCGGCTCACAGGGTGGGATCCCTCAAAGAGGGAGGTCCGTGGAATAAAGGGATAATATTACAAAAGTGTCAGCCAAAGAGCAATCGAGTGTACAACACTGTATATTCGGATAATTTCACTTGACATACAGTGTAAATTGTTCGTCGTCACCTATCTCTTTATAGGTAGAGTAGGAGCTCCGAGAGGTTTAGCTAAAGACAAAAAGACGCAAGGCTCTGTCCAACTGACGACACTGTAAGGCCGAACCACGCGTATCGGGCTGCACATGAGACCTTTGATAGACCACATAACATGTTGGCTCAAATAATAATTATGAAATATATTTCAGTTCTTCACAAATGTTGTAGAATACTGGTTGAGCGAGCCTCTTTGCAATCTAGAGAGTAGCCAGGCT
Organism: Parelaphostrongylus tenuis; assembly: GCA_019055375.1. Lineage (NCBI taxonomy): Eukaryota > Metazoa > Nematoda > Chromadorea > Rhabditida > Metastrongylidae > Parelaphostrongylus > Parelaphostrongylus tenuis. Next base: position 508,745 of record JAHQIW010007501.1, read on the forward strand.
CGGGCGTTCGTTGTTTGATTGCAGGAGTGTGTTATGGAAAGGGGGAGTCAAGTGCATGTGCGTCAAGTATCACCTACCATTTAGTCACAGCTCCCTATTAGATGCGTTACTTTCCCATTATATTTTAGTCTTTTAAGCAACTCAATCCTATAATTGACAGTTGAATAGAAAGAGCAGTGGCGCGAATTCTAAAATAATGCAAGCGTCATCTTAGACGACCACCCAAACTATAGGTTGACGTGCTTGTGGCTGACGTCAATCGCATGCAGCTCTACAGAAGAGTTTTGATCACTGAATGAACTTTGCGTGCGTAAGCATATTCGAAATAAACTAACACTGTAGAGGTTTATTAGTGGAGAATGTGAATGATTAAGTTTTATAGGTGATTATACTAAAGTAGCTAGGCTTGTTGTCTATTGTGAGTGGGTGTTTGTTGTGCGCCATAAGGGTCACCCGATTGCCTTAACTATTCCTGCCACGCGGGTCTTTTACTATCTATTGGATGAAGTACAGTGTTGATCCTGAGACCAACGAACCATATTCATCGTCCTAACGAACAACCTATAACAAATAACAGTTACAACATAACTGTAACTGAGGAAACATCGATCACGACATGTAAAGCAGTGTTAGCAGTTCATGAAGATGCAATAGACGTGAGTTCAAGTGTAAGATGCCCCTAACCCCAGATCTCTAGATCAGTGAGAGAAGCTAAATATTGTAAGGAGCAATAACTATTCACATAAGCGTTATACAACAACATGAACTACAGTACGCTATAACCAGGGTGATCTAGAGTCAAGAGAGGTGGAAGTTACGGTTGAAATCCAGTATCGCCTATAGGCGAATAGAAGTGCTGTGGTCGTGACTATCTGCCAATCGCAGATGTTCGCCTGTACTTGACTGACAAAGCACAGTTCGGTCGCCAGCTTCAAGTCAAAAATGAACCATCCGAAGACACTAACGGTGCTATGACCCATTGCCTGACATTTTTGGTTATCTAGAATTAGAATATTACTATTTGACGATATGCGATAGAATAAGCGTACAAGTAAAAGTAAAGAAACACTTATTTGGGTGAATAACTGCTACAACAACTATGGGCGACAAGTGCAAGGAAAATTGAGGGAATTATGCTGGGGACCGCGTCACCGATGTTGACGGACCATCTAAGTATCTAAGTACTTAACTGGCAAAAATGAAGTGTTCAAACATTTCAAAAAAGCGGTGAAACTTTGAGGAATTTTTGGATGAGAACGTTTCGCCGTCAGCATTAGGAGCACACTTGAAAACATCATTGCCTGCAGCTTGACGGAATCTCATTCACTCTATTGTTTCGATGCGATGCCCAGGTTTCGGACCTTGGAGAGAAAAAGTAACGGAAATAAAATCTACGAGCGTTAAAATATCAGGACTTGATCCTAAGTAGACAAGAAAGCTTTTCCCACATGGAAGAAGGCCTGTGGCTTCTAATAATTCAACTTCAGTCAAAAACCTCGTTATTAGCTGGGATTTTTCCGTTTTAAGTTGAGGGAGGGAGCCATTTTCATTAACTCGTGAATCACACATGATTCATTTTCAGAATAAATCGTGTAATCTCCGCTCTACTATTGTTGAAAGCTTTCAATTCATCTTGGAAATACAACTTCGCAAGTGGTGCAATTTGATTTCAGATTTAAAATCGGCAGTTTGTTAAATTTATTGAAGAATTTTCTTCGACTTAGAAAAGGTGAAACTTACCTTTCTTTTTTGAAACGAATTTTTTTCCCCATCGCACGTGGACATGTTTAGAGCTGTCAAATGTTGACATTCGACATGATTCTACTTTTTTCCTCGCTAATCGACCATTCACCATTCATCACCATGTCTTACACTATCAGCGGAAAGTGTAATGGATAAAGCATTGAAACCTTTTTCTTAGTGTGGAGTAAAGGTTCATTCAAGCAAAACTGACGTCAGCGCTCTTTTTATGAGCTTTTCTTCGTTTTTTTTTCTTCACTTAAATGATGTAAGCACAAAGTATTTGGCGTTGCATCTCAATAGTTTTTCTTAAAAGCACTTCTCACGTACATTTAGGACTTTGGCAAGTTTTCTTTCGTTTTTTTCTTGGAAATAATCTTATAAGAGCCTATCACGAGCCATTTCTAAAAATTTTTGCTCCAATGTAGTTCAACCAAAACCGAATTTGAACTGAATTGAACCAAATTCATGCTGGACTCAAATCCCATTGTTAACTTGTAGCATTGTTTTTGAGCTGATACGAAGTTGTTAACGTTTTTCTACAAATAGCTAAAATTGAAATAAATTCTTTTCCATTGGAAACTATGAAAGTTATAACTCATATCTGTGCCTAACTCACTGAGCAAACATATCTATAATCTTAACGATTAATTCGAAACATAGCCATTTCAAATGAAACATGGCGTTCTGCTTGATTAGCGCTTAACTTTTTTACTTCAAATAAATAACGACTATCCCTATGGAGACCCACGAGTGAGAGAAGAAAATAGTTTGCTTTAGAGAAAAAAATCAAGGTTTCCAAAATATGGTCGGAGGAGGATCACACTCTCTCTGTAACATAATGTATACACTTTTGATATATAATAAATGTACATTCAAGTAATTTTTTATTGTCATGCTCCCTTAAGTTGTGCATATCTGATAAAGAATTCTAGAAGAATCCAGATATTCGTTTTTATATTTTTTCATAAGCTACCAAGATATCACCACATTTTGCTAGTACCTGCATACTTCAACAAGCACCATAAAAGAGACGATTCTTGTCTCTGTCATTGATGTAAATTAGCCGTTCGTTAGGACTCCTTCTATAGGCCCTCATTGTACCGACCAACATCATTGTTCCTTCTCATTCGTGTATCTACTTGACTGAACCCTTGATTCATGTGAACTGTAGATCATCATTCTAGAAATCACAAAAAATTTTTTACTTCTATGTGGGAAGTAAAATCAGTTTAGGAGGACTACAAGAAGATGCGGAACTCATTCTCAGGTTCCAAATACTATTGTATATAAGTATATGGTGGTTTTGATGTTGTACCCTACATTATTTCATAAAAGATTCGTGACATGTACATCCATATATATATATATATATATATATATATATATATAATGTACATCGTTTGATAATAAAGTCGTTAGCACAAGTCGGTAACGATGTTGATTAGCCCATAGATTCATGCTTCGATGAACAACTCGCCGAGAGTCATCAAAACTGCTTTTTTCTAAGTCTTCATTATCGGAATACTATCCCCACGTCAGTGAGACAGCTTGCCTTTGGCAAATTGTCACAATTTCACGCCCTTTACTATGAAGTGAGCGACGTTTTCCAACTAATATCTTGTTTTTGCAATATTTTCGCGGTCTCTTCTCATTTTTTCCTTACATTGATGTTTACAGAGAAACCGAAATGAAATATAAGTAGTATTTTCAGTTCAGCCAGTAAACACTGTCTAATTAACTCCTAATGGAGATTCTGAACTACTAGCTACATGTTTGTCTTATTTTACCACCAACTAAAAATATTCGGGGTTGCCGTGGCCGAGTGGTTGCGATGCTCGTCGCGGTGTATATGGAGCGGGACTTTCACTACCCAACTCTGCGGCAATCAACAATAGCGCCCTATGGAATGCCACAGCCAGCGTATTCTCGAAATTGTAAAGAGACTCGCTCAACCGATATTCTACGGCGCTCAAGGAGAAAACAAAAAACGATTTGAATTTTAGAAGTACTGGGTCCACACATCATGAAAACCACTGAAGACGGATCAATAATGTGTCGAAAATTATTCTCATTACTGTCACAACGTTGCTGTTGATATGACTTTTGTATATTCATCTCCTTTGTTCATTAGTTAAGTGTTTTTGTGATTAGTGGACTTTGTACTCATTTCAAAAAAATCTACGGCTCACGTATTCAGTCAGATTCTTTCCTTGTTAATAAATAGGTGAATAATTGTTTCTCTGATGCTGGTGAAAAATGTGAGGAATAGGCCACATTTGAGATATTTTCATTAGTATATTATCTACAAAACATATTTCAATGTGATGTTACGATTAATAAAAAATTGCGTGTAACTGTGTAATTAAGCATTCGTCGATAATTTTCAAGTGAGAAAATCTTACTATAATCCTAAGAATAGTCGTGCCTTCACCAAGCGCTGCTAGTGACCCTTCCACACTAAAAGTAGATTCGAGGTTTACTTGCGAGAACTGACAGTCTTTTGCTTTGAATTACTCTTTAGGCCTCAGCCTACTGATATCGAGCTCCTGCCCATCTAGGACAACCTTGAAAGCACAGACCTTTCCATTTGTCTTAATACAAAACTAAAGAAAGACGCAATATGTCCACATCGCCGTGATAAATTATGATAATTGCAAGTGAACTCTTCTATGAATTTCCTACTGAGCTTTCGTTTCCTTATTGAATGAATGGTTTAAAACGCTTGGAGATACCGTCGCAGTCAGGTTCTTCGTTAGCATGAACTTTATATAATTGCGAAATGATAACAGTGTTACTTTTTTCATGATTGCTTTGTTCTTATTAGAATGTTTTACACAAAAGCCAATATTTCATCTCATTTCACACGGCAAAGATTTTCCCATTTTCTTATTATAATGGTCAAGTTACAAGAAAAGTAATTCTCATTGTATGGTAACGAAGTCTCTGATGAACGAATTACCCGCTCTTGAAGAGATTCTTGGAAAAAGTTCGCAATGCACCGATTATCGAATAACCTTGTCACTGGGCAAGTAAATCCGCGATTTCTTGGTAAGCAAACAAAGCTAAGATTTGTTAACTACAATACAATACAATTCATAGAATTCGATGTGGTTCGTCGTCTAGGTTTTGAATGAATTTAAATCTTCGAAATGTTAGCCACCAAGTTTGAAAGGAAGAAGGGGACCGATCTCGAGCAAGTTTTTTTTGAGTTGGTGAAAAAGTAACTGCGGTTTACACTGTTAGAATGCGCTGTTTGATAACGGGACATATTCTTAAATAAATCAGTTTGTGATGCGCGTCATATAACGCTCATGTTCGTTTTATGTTTTGCTCCTTAGACATATTACTTGTTGCATATTTTATATTTATTTCAGAACTTGAAGGATGTTCGTCAGTGCAAAACTAATTGTTGTATCAGATCGTGAGTTCAAAAGGGTGGTGATGCAGCAGAGACAACTCGCGACATCGACAACACATTCGACGCAAAAACTTTTGGCGAACATATGTGCAGCAGTGGTTCAAAAGTTTCTGAAGGAGGCGCATTTCAACATGAACTGCAATTACTTTTGCAACATGAAACGCATGTGGTGCAGTGATGAGATGCTCTGCGTCGCACACCAGGTCGATGTTACAATTTCGTGCTCATGACCCATCAAACATCTATCGCTCCGGGGTCGGTGAATTGATACCGGACTGGTTGAAGACTTATCTGGGAGGATAGGCAAAGCTGACTCGATACAGCGGGAAATCACATCGGGTCACTGATGAGGGTGGTATGCGTTCAGTCACCTCAAACGAAGTTAAAAATTGAAGGCGAATGTATGGCGCATCCCTCATGGATTGATCAACGCTGAGAACTTTATCCTTTTCATCCTTCAACTCTTGCAACAATCTCATCACAAGTCATCGTAAAAACAATTATTGAAGCCGATGTTCATAAAACTACATGAGATGTTTCAGAAACACTTAACGTCGGCCATCCTACCATACTCGCCGTCTGAAGCAAATTATAAAAGTAATTGCGCTCACAGCACGGTCTGAAACAGCTATTATATTTGCATCAACCTAATAACCAAGCATTGATAAGAAGAACAGGTAGTGTGATGGCCGACGTTTCGGCAGTCTTACATCATTCGGAGCCTGCAAAGCTCAGATCGACATATACTTCAGTCGGTCAAATGCTTTCGTAACCAAAGCAGACAAATTGATTTAATAAAAAAATTTCGTTGTTTAGAAGAACCTCTCCGAAATAAACACGGTGGTACGTTTTTGATATAATTTTCTCCTCATCTTCTCTTTTTTTTAATATTAACCCACTCTTATTTTCTTGCTTTTTGTACTTCTTATCCTTGTTATCGTTTTGATTGTCATCAATTATACTTCTTTTTATCTTTTTACTCTTCTTTTCCACTCTTTTCTTGATTTTTCTTCTTCTATGAGTTTTTATTTTCAGCACTAGTGGTCTTGATATGAAAGAATCTGGGGAAGCGATGGCAAGGAGAAAATGACAAAGTCGTGATTAGCATCGTTGTCTTGCAACGATATCAAACTAATGTAGTATATAACTAGTTGTACTAGCTCGAATATTCTATGGCTCGCATGGACCAAACAGTTAAGGGCTAGTGAAGTTATAACTAATCACTTTATTACTTTCTTGGTAGCCAAGATGATGGATGCAAAAATGCGCAAATGTTCTACTATCTATAAATTATAAGCCGATCGGAGTTGATCAACTGGCGATGGATTGATTTCGATTTAGTAGAGACTAGCCAACACATGCTTGAATTATGCTCTGAAAATGCATCAAAAAGCTGTGTTTATCTTTACAAACAACCCTGGTACAAATATTGGGAACAAGAAATAGACTTGACATGTCTTAGGCGAGAAATTGAGCCAGTGACCATGCTTTTTTGCGAGGACCTATATCCCTGGGCACCACACGCTTTATTTCCAGCTGACATGACCTTTTGATAATAACAATAATAGTAATAGCAATAATAATAGTCTCAGTAATAACAATAACAATAACAATAAGTAGTTAGTAATAATAGTAGATAATAATTGATATCAATAGGTAATAATAAAGGGTAATAATTGTTGAGAATTATTTAATATTGAAAGTAATAGGAGTATTAGTAATAAATAATGATAATAATAATAATGGTGGCATCCATAACATTCATAACAATAATAGTAGTAAGTTTGTGTTTTTCAAAAAATTCAATCGTATGGGAAGTGCTTTCCTTTTATCAGTATGGTAGTGATTAACATCCCACAATTGTAGTTGAATAAGTAATGAGTTTGAATGGCAGAGACTCCGCCCCAATGAGTGACGTCGGAGACTCCGATTGAAGAATAAGCCTCAACACGACTAAGGCCAAATAGATATCTCCGTCCTTTTATGTCTCTTCATATATATCTCACAAGGTCATATTTTCTTCTTCTCAATGGAAGAGGGTGCACGACTTTTTTCCGCTTCCCTTCGAGAATTCCTTTGTGTAGGAGCTGTTTTTTCTCGGTATTCTCGGACCCTACTTGTTTGGCTTTGTGCTATCCTTTATTCATAACACTCTTGTAAAATCTCCATGTTGCGTTGCCTCGTTACATCTAACGTCAATACCATGCATATCACTGTTGCGTTTTTTTAGATCTCATGAGAAAATGCTAATGAAGTTCTTTATTCCCATAGTCTACACGTTATTACCGTATACTAAGGCCGTTGCACGTTTCGAGCCGACATCGGTGACCGATGTTTCGTTGGTGATTCGAATGATCAAGGTTTTCTTTCATTTTTGTGGAATTAGGGTGCAGAAAAAAAAAGTCTACTACTACTATTTAGGGTGGAAACGTTAGCAGTTTTGACATGTCGATACAGATATTCGACTTGGATCGTTTGATAGAATACCGTAAGACACAACTCAAAGGATCCACACGGGATCAGGTGAGACATATGAGCAACGCGTCAGAATCTATGACTTTCATTCCTCCTAACATTATTCGATATATTCGGTGCACAATGATGTATTCTAATTTGTAATCGGCTCATTGTTAATCGGCCTCTTGGCAACCTACAATTTTTGACATTGAATTCACATCTAGGAATATATGTGATTTTTGAATTGACCAGTAGAGACGTCTTGGATGTCATGTGCAGTTATTTTCTTGAAAAACGTTCCTAATTGTGCTCATACTCGCATAGAACAACTGAAAAAATTAGACTTTTAACAATTCTGGTCTATAGGAATTAAACTAAAATACACTTTTCGAAATTGGAAGATGGTGGCGAATGGTTTGAATAAAAGAAATCTGGAATTCTAAAAATTCTGGAACGGTCAGTAACTAAGCGAGATCAAACCCAGGACCGACTAACTATCAACCTCGGCATAGTTTGAATAAGTCAGTATCTTCTTCTGTTAAGCCGCTCCGAGGTGTTATTGATATTATTTATTGAATATCAGCGAAGCATATAACAATACAGTTAATAATGCAGCACGAATAATACAACAGTCGTGGTGGCTAACGTTTCGGCAAGGTTCGCCATCTTCAGAGCTGCTTAGATGTTTTGGTCTTTCAATTAATCATTGAAGATCTGCCACTTGGAGTCTGTGCTACTTAGCAATTATCTTTCTTAGCAATGTTCAAAGTGCTATATCTCTGGAAAGCTTGTAGAACATGAGAGTGAAAGATAGTGGAGGAGAACAATACGTAACTCTTACTATAATCTCAAATGAGTGACTAAAGATGACCAAATTTTTTTTCTAAGTTTCCTAATATCTGTATATACATATATATACATATGTAGGTGCATATGTTGGTTTATTCATTTATTTTCGAAAGAAAAAAGGATAAAGATCTCGCTGTAGATGAATCGCTGAGGAATGTGAAACGCATGCGACTTCACAGCGCATTGCTTGAGGTGGTTTGACACATATCTGGCCTTATAATGCATATTATATATATATATAATGCATATATATAAATAAGTAAAAGGATAAAGCTCTCGGCGTTGATCATCCCTGAGGGATGCGCCATGCATTCGACTTCAATTTCTAACTTCGTTTGAGGTGATTGAATGCATATCTGGCTTTTACAGTGACTCGCGGAAGCCTCCCGCTGAACCAAGTCAGTGTTGCTTATCCTCCCAGACAAGTCTGAGACCTGTCTGGTACCAATTTGCCGACCCCGGAGGGATGGGTGGCTTGGTGAGCCATGAGCGCGAGATCGAACCATTGACCTCGTGTGCGACACAGGGCACCTCTGACCACTGCGCCACATGCGCTCACATATATATACATATACATATACATACATATATATATTTGGGCAATATTTTATAGGTAAAATACTATAGTATGTAATGTTTAGTTCAATAATAGAATGTATAATATCTAGAGTATATCCGAAGTGTACACTGTGAAATATGTTTAGTATGATCGTATATAATCTAGTATGTATACAAGTGCTTATTTGATTTGCGTACATTAATCATGTAAAAAATGTCACTCTATTGCCGCATTTTTTATTCTTAAATAGAAAATAAGCGCAAGCCGTGGAAATTAGGTGAGTTTTCTAAACCTCAATCAAGCTTTGTGTAACAAAAAAACGTCATGTATGTGATTTATAACATCTCGTTTCATTTGCTATTGCTCTGTTTCTCTTTTCTATACTCTTTAGCCATATATTTCTCACCTACCCTACATTCTTACTTAGTTCATCCAATTCTCAAAATTCATAAAAGCGCAGTTTGTTCGATTAGTACAAAATTCTTCAGATTGTGCTTTGTGTATTTGAGATGACGAATGATAAGTTACTTAGAGCGCCGAAAAATTAAGCTAAAAAATTTGTAACATTTCTTCCTCATCGTTAACTATCATATCATTTGATGTGAAAAGGGAAAGAGAAAAAAATTCCGTGGACACTTTTCTTAGAAGAGGTCGATATATTCAATACATTATTTTACATTGAAATGCTTGCAAAGATTCAGCATTTCACTGACTTGACCTAGTTCGTTACGACAGGGAGCCGTTTACACTTTCCACGCTTGGGGCACCATAGCCAAGTGGTTGTGATGTTAGTCACGGCGCGCCAGAAGCCGGTCCCCACCCCCAATTCTCTCCTGCAGTTAACAACAACATCCTATGGAACGCCACAGCAAGGCTATTCTCGAGTTTGCAAGAAGACTCGCTCGACTAGTATTCTACGCCGCTTAAGAAGAAGACGAAAAACGAATTGAAAGCTGGATGTACTGGCATCGGGACATTAAAATAAAACACTTTGATGACGGATCAAATAAAGTAAAAAAGTGAAGTAAATATCACCTCTTAATAAAATACTTATCAAAATGCTGCTACTAATCGCTAGCTGAGCGAGCAGTAGTTTAGCTTGTGAGGTGCCTCCTCATAGCGATTCAAAGGACTTGAAAGTGGTAACACCATGGCTATGAAACATCTTTGTTATTTTCAAAGTGAGATGTTTAGCTTTCCGGGCTCAACCAGCATTTAACAGTATACTTAAGATGTAATTGAGTTTTCAGACCAAATATTACGATTTGGGTTACTCTTTTGGCGAATAACCCATCTCCGCTAGCGAGATGTACAAAATTTTCTGTTACGTAGCTTTTGCTCTGTCATGAAAAAATAATCATAACATAGGTATGATTAAAAAAACTTTCTCCTTATCACTGATATTTTTGCGACGACGGAAATGGTATACCCTGATATTGACAGTTATTCGAAGATTTTTGAAAATTTAGAGTTTTTGTGCTGAGCATAATAAACACAGTTGAAATATCCACGAACAGGCATATGGCTTACGTCCTACATCAGGTACAGAGAAAATGCTTTATTGATCAAAACCGCTTCGAAGCCTCAAATTCCTCCCTTTACGCGCTAGTGACTGAATTTGTTTACTCTAGAAAAAAACTTTACATTTTTCGATGATTTTTCCTATCTCGTTCGCTTTCTCATCATTAGAGTTGAACGATGTCGTTATTCTTCCGCATCAAATCCCAATGCTTATGCGATTATTGTTCATGACGAGACATAGTCGTATTAAAAGGTTGATTTGTCCTTATTAAAGGACCGGATGTCGCTCTTATTGTGGCGACATCATGTTGATGATCTGGCTCTCTCGCGCTCAACTGCAGGCCACTGCTTCACTAAAATCGTTTGTTGACTCCTGTACCCGCCCGATTCGGCTTAATGTGAATTGTTTGGCCGAATGACATCTAATAGTACGTTTATCGTAATGAGCACACAATTCGATGATATTCGAGGTTTCTCGAACAGAAAGGTATTTATTTGCCCTGTTTCGGCTTGGTGATAAGCTGAAGACTGCAAACGATGCGGGATTATAATTTACAGCAAGATTTATTTGAATAACCGAGTCGCATAACCTAGGAAGAGACACGAAGTTCATCTTTGGAAGCAAAAAGCAGCAAACTCTATGGATGCCCAACGACGTCGTACTAAGAAGAACTTAATTGCAATACTGCTAGCCGTCCTTCGATCAATCTCAAATGGTAGCACATTATTCGATAGTAATAATACCTGGAGTGCCTGACACCGCTGTTTACGGATTCCGAAGGAAAAAATTCCAGTAATAAACGAATGGAAGTCTTCTTTTTCAATGATAATGTTGAAACCCCAACATCTTTCATAGAGACGACTAAACGAAAAATAAGCTATCAAATTGATAAATTTCATTCCAACATCAAAGGTAAAACGAAGCGACTTTAGTCCTCTTCAAAGATCTAATAGATTTGCAAAACTATTTCCATTTCATTTAAGTTTTTAGTGAAAAATTTATCAAATGAGGTGAACTCCGAAATATGTGCTTTTATCTGGTTCCGTAACGTTTAAGTTGTATTTTTTCGGTTAATTTCGATATAACCTTCTTTTGGTGTAGGAGAGTACTGAATATTGAAGAATTGAAGATGTGATTACTGGTATTCAAATATCATTTCATTTTATTGCTAAATAATTCGTTATCCGCGAAAAATGGATTGTAAATAATACATTTTTTTCATTAACTATGGCCTATCAACCGTAAAAATGAGACTACTCATGGTTTAATAAGACCACAAAATCTTCTAAACATTTGTTCTGTCTAGGATGTCACTAAATTTTCGAAGTAAAACATTGAAGAAAAGGCAATAATTAAAATATACTAGTTCTAGTGTTTCTGGATGAAGACAAATTCAATTTTTTTCCCATGAAATTTTATTCATTGAAGCTTTGGAATGATCCCTAACAAAAGCACTTATTTACTTACACATGCTGATAGTGACATTGCATATCAACACCAATCATCAGTCGATGGATCGATATCTATCAAATGAACTAGTTTTCTCTTCTGCCAGTACTCGTGTCCAACGTCTGATCTCCACATCACATTAACTATTCTTTTCAATTTCTATGGATAATATGGTGATGGTGGAAATGTTCGCCACCCATAGATTCCCGACGGAGAAAGAGTTTCAAATCTTCTTCGTTATATCACTGTAGAGTGATGGGAGAGGTGATGAACCATTCTTTTTTTACTTCTCTTCCTTTATATTGCGGTTGCATTTGAACAAGTTCATCTGAACGTTCAGCGAAGGAAGCCAGTGTTTCTTGGTTATTCCTGAGCAAAATTTAGTTATTTTCATCTCCTCTTCTATTAAGCAGATGACAAAACAGGCGACTTTTCTGTCGTAAGAAAGGAATTTTGAAAGAGAATAGAGAATATTTCGCTGTACAATGACCTTCCATTGAGCTAAAAATAATGTTTTGAAAGTTCGAATTTGGAGGAATTTTGATAGATGCTTTCTTCAAAGAAAGCTTCCATTTAGCGCTGTACTGCTAAAAATAAAATTATGTTTCACACGCGTCGTGCGCTATCGCGCGCATTTTCAAAACTCCTCTCCTTAACTATTACGAGCTATCGAATGACGAAGATCGAGGGGCTTTCGAAGGACTGTTTGCTCTTTGGAAAACCTTTTTCCAGCGTTATGACAGTAAAAATCAAACTCTTACACTAGTCACACGATATCGCGCTTACTTCCGTTATTGATTCGAATTTTTCCCGTTTCTTGTAGATTTTTGTTCTTGTGTTGGAATTACAAAAGAACTTTGTTCTACGTTTTATGAGCCTAGGCTTTCCATTCTTATATTGCCAGATAACATTTTCTGATAAGCCTAAACATAGCCTACGCGGTCGATCAATCGCGTATCGATCCACAGTTACTCACGCACCCTGGAGACAGCAGTGAGTGACGTGTCTGATGCTCAATCTTACTTACACTGTTGCAGTGCAGTAAAACAGTATTCTCAGTAAACAAGTGCAGTGTGGATTTGTCGAAATTAGCGCTATGGGATCATTACTACTAGTCCAAGGGAAGAGCTCTGTACTGCGAGAAATACATATGTGCGATACACGTTTTTTTTTTGCTGCAGCGCTGTAAGGAAGTCTCTTCAGAAAACAATTACAATTTGAAATCTCCGAGTTCTACCAATGTAATGTTCGTTGATAGTCTAAAGGAATAGTCTGTTTTGCGGGAGATACGCGCGTTATCGCGCGATGCGTGAAGCACAATTTATTTCTACTTCTACAGCGCGGTAACAAAGCCTTTGAAAAAAAACAGTAGCTTTTGAATTCTCCGAGATTTGCGCTTGGAACATCACTGAGAATATAGTGGGAAGTTTTTTCTACGGAAAAAAGCCCCTACAAGCTACCCTTTCTGATCATAGACAATTACCCAAAACATTTGTCAATACCCTATAATAGAGTGCTAATTTTAGACCGAGTATGTGTGCTTCACTTTAGACAAATGCAGTTACAGGGAATCGCTATTAGAAATAATCCTTTAACTGTGCAAAACCACATTGTAAAAGTTAATTTCGGCCTAAATTTACGAACAATTCTATTTATGCATTATATGAGCAAAAATCGATGAAAGAAACAATTTCTTGAGGTGTAACTTAGAAATATGCGTTTGGTGTTCACGTTAATATTCGGACTCTTTCAACTTGTGCACCACGATTAACGAACGCATCTTTATGATTAGTAGGTGTTATTGGATGTCCAACGACCGTGTAAAGAGGGGTGTTACAATATAGACTAAGAACAACTTGGCAGAATCTCATACGAATCACGAGATTCGGCAGTGACCTGTAGCTTGAGAAAGCCCCAGAATGACGCAGCGTTTTTTTTTTTTTTTGATAAATAGTAACGAGGCTGTTATTAGATAGACGGTCTTGGAACTTGCTATGAAATGTACTAGGAGACGTAGAATGACTATTAAAATCTCCCGACGAGGTAATTCGCTGCAAATAAACAAAAAACCAGACGAGTAGAGGGTCACACGATTCTTCGTGAAAACCGGCCAATCAATTGTTAAAATTCTTAGTACTAAAAGTGGACTGCAAGTCACCGCATCGACTAACTGTCGAGTCTAAGGCATTTGTATGTAAAGCGATGAGCAAACATTATTTGCGCAATTCCTAGAGCTTTCTCTGTCGCTGAAGAGTGATTAAGATTGAGACGTTCTAAGAACCACTCTATGTTGGACGAAGCTATAATTTTGTATGGATTTATTGAGTGTAAAAATACCTGAATTACTTTCAGAGACCATATAGCAATTTCTGTCTACGCACTCCTAGATATTAAGGAATCTTCACCAATTTTTACCAGTTTTCTTTTCATCTTCTACATTTACATTCTCTAATTTTATCAAAATCATGCCTAAAAGTTTTCTTTCCAGTTGTTCTCTTTTGACGGTCTCACACCTGGAACGTGGTTTGCCTTCCGAATTTACTATGAATTACATTATGAGAATTCACCCGATCCACGACAGGATTTCAAAACGAAGCAGGTGAGGACTGACATCCGAGCACTTACCACTCTGTAACTCACTACTAGATCAGAGCTATCCATAAAAAAGGTTCCTCTGCTTTATTACTTTATAGAAAGCGTTGATGTCGTGCTAAGAAATAGTGTCTCATTGGTACAAGCTGAAGTCGAAAACTCCTTCTCCTCAAAGTGCGGATATTTCACTCTTTTTGACTATACTCAAAGCTTTTACATCTGCTTTTTAGATACTTTTAGTACTTGCGCAGCTTATTACTTTTTTGTTTCCTTGTTCTTTTTGAAGATGTTCTCAATGAAAAAAAATATCACTTCAATAAGACAAACGGCGATTTTAGAAAATATCAGTTACAAAGAAGATTGATCTATAAAAGAATGGTTGAGTAATGAATGTTTTCTGAGAAGAAGACAGAAGGAGCTTTGATTGCGAAAATTATATTTCAACACAAAACAATTTATCTTGCACACTTTGCTATGGCTGGGGTTCTGCCTCGGCTGCTTTGATTTTGTAATATTTTGGCCTATATAAAATCCAAAACCATCATTTTTAACGTCTGTCTTTTGATTCAGGAAATTATTGTTCGCACGAAAGATTTTGAACACGAGGATCCAATGAAGATCAATGACAGTATTGCGTATATCGACGATTTGTTCCTCACTAAGGATAACATCTACATTGGTGTAGCGTCCGTTTTTAAGGACACAAGCAAGGTTGTAGAATTCAACATTACTCTTTATGTTTCTTCAACGGTGTCATTACCGATGCGCCAACTTTCTGACAGAAATTCTCTTTTCCATAGTATGATTAAACTGGTAGATATTGTACGCAGAGTTTTTCTTCCACAGTTCACTTTCTACTGAGCATCCTAGTTGGCCACTAATCTCCATTTATTCCTGCATCATAGGCTCCAAAATGTTTTACCGCTCTATCACTGGCAGAGCGCTAATGAATACTGAACTGCGAGGTTATGGAAAAGCTTTGTAAATAGGTGAGCTTAGCAAAGGCGAGAGTGCTGTTGATATTTTTATCGGAATGCCCTGAATGTGAGTAAACTACGTCATTGCAGATCGCGATGAGGTATTCGTAGCCTCCCAGTTGCCAAAGGCACTAAAAATAGATACATCATAGAACACGTGTTCACGCCACTACAGGATAAATAGCGCAGTTGAGCACCTTATTGGAAATGTGTTGCTCTAGTGCAAAATCGAGGAGATGGATCTCAATTATTAGCCTAACGCGTGATCAAGATTGATGGAAATATTTTGGTGTCAGCTCAAGATACTCAACCATTGAAGTTTACCATATGATACATGTAGTTCTTACTCTCTTATACCTTAGTCCCTTGCAAAACGCTTTTGCTCACCTCCGCGTTTCTACCTCTATTTGAGACAATAGAAAATTTCGTTTGCCGAAACACACTGCCTCAAACAGTTTTGCTTTCGACGGTGACTTTTGATATTACGATTTTTCACATCCTTCACCGTATTCCTGATTTCTACCTGTATTTGAGACCATAGAAAATTCCGTTTGCTGGAACACAACGCCTCAAACAGTTATTTTTTCGACGGTGACTTTTGATATTACGATTTTTCACATCCTCGGCTGTAAACCTGATCTTTATGTCTATTTCAAAGTGTTTCCAAATATTTGACCACATTTCAGTCGATTTTTTCATAATAGTTTTTCACCAGCTGCAGAGCAACCGTTCATCATCATGTGTTACATTAGACTCTTATCTTTTCAAAATTTACATTCCTAATCGCTATTGAGTCTTTTTCATTTCCATGGAGTTCCTTACTTCCCACTGTGTAGAATTCGATTTGACTCCATCTCTGATTCTCTTTTGCGTTGTTTGTCTCAGTCATTTACAATCACCTTTTTTCTTCCTTTTCCGAGCGTTATTCATTCGTCATCGTTTCGCATTTTAAGCGTCGTTCAATGGTGGCATTATTTTGGCACCCCAACTTTTTTCAAAATGCAGCTTTAAAAAGTGAATGCAAGAAAAAGGAAGAGCTAGGGAGGGAGAGAGCGAGTGAGGAAGTTGATGAGGGAGCAAAAAAGAGAAAGTCACAGAGGAAGAGAGAGAGACAGAGAGAAAGAGAGAGAGAGAGAAATTTGTAGAAAGAGAGAGAGAGAGAGAGAGATTTGTAGATTATGCAGACAAACTGAGGCAAACAAAAAAGCATGAGATCCGATAAGAAGATTCACAAAATTATTTGCCATCAATGACTGACAATGATGATTTTGCGTGGGCTTCATTATCAAGCGTATTACCCTCGGGGGTATCATCAACTGGTATCGTTTCATATGAGATGGGTATTAGCAACGCGTTCCGTCAGCCAATTTTCTTCTTTGAGGACCATTCCGGATTAGAGATTGAACATCGGTTGCACATGGTACTGATTCAGATGTCGGATTTGAAAGCCTCTGAATGTTAGTATACTACCAACAGAATGAAGACAAAAATTTCGAATCACATCTTTTAACTACTAATTTTCTGAAATCTTTACCAATAATATAAAAAACAAAATATTATCTGTCGTCTCCACATATTTGATCACACTGATCATCGTGTAACTTGTAGGAGCTCCTTCAATGCTGCCTGATGAGTCAGCTTATATGAAATAACTAAACTGCACCACACATTTCCTCTGTAGCTGCAGTATTGTAGGATCTTAAGCAGGACTGTGACACCAGATGTTTTTCTGCGCTCTCTCGTGTGAAGCAATACTCTTATTGATAACCTTACGGATTCTTGGCGAGTATCCTGAATTTAGTCCATTGGGGGTCGTCTTCATGTACTTTCGAAATGATATGATGAATTTAACGAAGTTATAGGCGTCAAATAATTTGCAAGCATCAGTTTCACATCCCTACGCCTGAACGGCAAGTATATTTCGATCCAATTCTATAAGCCGACATACTAAAGACTTTTTTTGTAATTGACTGAGTTTGGCTCAACCCCTATCCTTGACATTAAGGATACGTTTGTTGTTGCTTGGACTGTAACCAACACATCCCTTCATCCCTTTCATTTGTTAGATAGGAGATGTCATAAGGTTCTGATAAATCAAAAGCCTCCATATAAAAGACCTGTAATGTAAAAGGAATTTTCAGTGTTCAGAGCAATCAAGGTTCTTGAATTCCAGTGCTTACAAATTTCTATTAGTGCAGTTTTTGTTCCCATTTTCTCGTTGACGGTGACTAGGACAGACACATGTATGCATTGGTTAACCGTCATACAAGTGTTGTGATATCTGTCTACTTGCATTTGATAATTCCCGATGCAACAATGCACGAAACATGTTGTTCAGGTGATTACCGTTATTGTTCCGGAACTGCGATGTTCTAAAGGTGTGCTCAAGCCGCTTGCTCAACAGGCAAGTTCATTTACTAGGTGATTTTTTACAACTCAGAAAATGCAGTGCAGGAATGTGAAAATTGAGTAACACATGGATACTTACCCACTTACTTGGATACTTGAAAGGTCCGTCTTCACAAATTGTGCGGAACCCAGCACATATTCCATTCGCTTTTTTGTTTCGCGATAATCGTCCATTGCGATGGTTTAATTTGAGCATGGAGACTGGTGTGAATTTCATGATATAATCTGTAAAATATTGGCAAGTGCGAGTACAGCTGATTAATTTTTTGAAGCACATCCCCCCGATATTCAGGTGGTCGCCCTCGGGGACTGGTGTATTCACGTGGAGTCCACCTACAAATTCGTTTCGTTCATCTATTGTCTGATCTTCTTACTAAAACTCCAGCGATCTAAGCTGCGCAAGGCAGCTAGATGTTGTGATTGCCGACTACTTTCTAGAAGATATCGTTTGAGCGCTCTGTGAGTTGTTCACGAAGCCTCGACTTGGTCACAGTACCAGCCCACGTCTCTGCTGCATAACAGAGCTCTGGGAGGACTGTCGAATCAAAAAGGTTAGCACGGAGTTTGGGGCCACTATCTGATTGTTGGCTTCTTTGAGAGGCTCGAATGCGGCCCATGCTGCTCTCCTTCTTGATTTTCATAATACTGTTGGATTTTCGAAAAGCATATCGGAAGTTATTTTATGCGATTTGCTTGGTTTTGACTACATTGTGACGGATTTCAACCTCTTCAGGGCTCTAAAACGTCTTCTACATTAGTAACTTTTTACTTCCAGACGTTAGCCCCAAGAAATAAACTGGAGAAATGAAGCCCAAATGTAAGGCTCTATTCGAATCAGCCACAATCTAAGTGAGCTTATTACGGTGCCATACTAGTAGTGAGTGGATAACCTTCTTCACAGTATTTAAGGCTCTTCCATAAGGGTGGGTTTCGTACTATGTATTGATTGGACATTCTTTATGCATGTCCATGAAGAGCACATTTGTTACATAAGATGAAGTTTCGTAGAAACATAGAATTGCTTCCGGCGATCAATTTTACAAGACGATAATTATGTTTGGTTTCTTTTTTTTTTTCTATTTCGCAACATCACATTGTGGATATTTCAGCACTTTTTCGTTTCGGTTTGGTAATCCAGCATCCAAATCGCAACCTTTTTTGAAAATTTGCCAGTGGATTCGCCTGTTCACGAAAGATTTCGTCTTCTCCATGAGTGTCATCGGAACTTGATGCTTGATTGTAGAGCTTCTTGGAATCTTGAAAGAACTTCGCTTAAGTGTTTCCAAGTATTAACTATAGGGTCGCCTGCATTTTTGAATTGGTGGGAACTTTTCTCAGGCACGCCTAGTATTGATCTTTTGAGAAATTAAAGTTCTATCTTATCTTGCGAGTGCACTCTACGGTCAATGTTAGCCATAAGAATGCTGAAATACAAGCAAAATTTGTAACTTCAGATGGGTTTGTACCCGCGATTATCATTATCGGAGTTCCCATGTTACCCAGATCACTCCCGTTGATAGGTGATTGTTAATAGAGCTCATTAAGTAAAAGCTTGGCTGAAAACGCAAGGTTTGTATCGTTCGATTGGTATGGCGTATACCAAATAAGTCCCCGTGAAGAGCAATAGCGGGTTCAATACCACCTAAGCTCAAAACTATCGACGCCCTTTCAACCTGAACAATCCCCATCGTTTCCACTTTGCAACATAGTTATAGAATGTTTGATAAACTTTCACGAATTTTATGAGTTCAAAGAACTTTCCTATTGGCAAAATCTTGCCACTGGTCGGCAGAGATATTCATAGAAAAGTTCCACTGATTGATAGCGCTTCTGCCAATTTCAGGCCAATAAAATATGGCTTGTTTTCTAGCACTTTATTATGACCAAAAACTTGTTAATATGAAGAAAACTCGGACGAAATCCGTACAATCCATAAACTGAGAATTTCCAGTGAAGGTGGTTGAGAAACTTGTGTATGGCCAGAAACATTTCTTGTACCGGCTAAATAATCCACAAGAGAGATATCTGGAAAAGTCTGCATCGACAAATTTCCAGACTAAAGTCAGGAACGGAAGCTACAGTTGACTTTTAGATTTTTCGAGACCGGCCCTGCAAACAGCAGCACTTAATCATCAATATTGTGATTCTCGATAACGTATACTATTTTCAGGTAATCCACCACGCCTCGTTTCACTTCGACCTCACAGCTTTAGGCGACTCAGATAAGACCTGTTCTCGGATATGTGTCTTTCCATTTCTTAGAGTCGCCATTCAAAATCGTACCAGCGAAACTTTTCGAGGAAAAGAATGGTGCGGTAGCATTGCTGAAGCTCGACAACTCGTCTCCAGTGGCGAAGCTCGTCCTCAGTGCATAATATGTTCAGTGCTGTTGATTGTGAGGATTGCTTTGTTGCTATTTTTCTCATGAAGTTTGTTCCGATCATTTTGTTATCTCAGCCATTTGAGCCTTTCTTCGAGGCTGTATCTTATCCTTAGAGGATAGGTTGATTTCATTTCATTGAAACAATATTATGTAGATTTGAGTGAATAGGACATTGAATACTCAACAAACACTTATAGTATAGACACTAACTTTCAAACGGTAGAATGCATAAAAATCCAATTTATAAATACGTCAAGCAATTTTTGCTAGATTTCATATAAAATGTTAAAAAATCCGCCAAAATGGGATTAGAATTGAAGTAAGGTAAAATACGTGTATCTTTGCGAACCACATCAAAGATACCGAAATATCGCTCACTTTCGCTCAGATTCTTGACCAGTACATGACTATCTTCATTCTTGCATGCCTTTTCAGAAGCACGAATGCCATAGTATCACTTTTTTCCTAACATTCTTTTTTACATAAGTTCTTTTTTATTCTCAGGAATCACCAGTCTTGTTATCTGTTTTGTAGAAATGTTACCCGTTCTCAGGTATTTCCATAGTGGAATAGTTTATTAGTTTTCACCTTAATGTCACTTAGTTATGCAAATTCCCTCATATTCTCTTCTTTATCTTTATATGAGGTTTTTTCATTATTTCGTTTACCTTTTTGTCACCCCTGCTGCTATGTTGGTTATGAATCGATCTCTCTGTTCTCCATAAATTGTGCCCGGTGTTATATTTTGATGTAGAAACTGATTAGGTCTTTGTTTCTATATTTCTAAATTTCATCGTCTTCTTCTAGGTACAATAGGTCAATCAAGGGTCATATTTTTGTTTAAGTTGTGAAACTTTTCGTTTTTATTGATAAAAAATTATGTCAAGAATATTTATCATGATAAAAATAATATCAGTTTGGTTTTATGAGGTAGTAGTCACCGCCCAGACAACACAGATTCGAGCAGAAATCTGATGGTCGTACAAAAAGATTCTTTCCAATGTAACGATGGAGGCTAAAGGAATCCAACAATTGTAGAGACTGATGCGTCATAGTTTGATGTTTGATTTGATTGAAAAAAAAACATGCTTTTTTCTATAAAGTGGTTTTTGAGGTCTCGCTTAAAATAATCTGATAGCGTATTTTCAGCCTTCATGAGATCTGTTATGTTACTTAGACAGTACAACGCATGTGTTCGCCTTTCAGCCTCGTCAGATGGACAGGAACTTTCGATTCAGCCAGTTTCGCGGGGAAATATCCCGTGTATATGAAAGCCGACGTCTAACGTTTTACACGGACCCTTAAGTGATAATTCCGAACGTGCAGTGTTATAGCCTCGATTGCTTGGCTGGTAATCGTGAAATATCACACCTTTTATGTTGAGTGTTTCTTTTCTTGAGATTTCGCTCCTAACAATATAATCCGATAACATGTTTTGAGCCTTCCATGAGGTTTGTTAAGGCACTTATACACTGCATATATACGTGCTCGGCGTTCCAGCCTCGTCAGATGGACGGTATCTTTCGATTTAGTCAGTTCCGCAAAGAAATACCATTTGTATCTAGGTATCTATAAATGTCCTACTAGATCTCATGAAAGGTTCAAAAAATTTACCACCAGTAAAATAATTATATAGGGCAACATATAGTTGGATGAGTAGTTTACTGTCAAAAGTGATCAATGAACTTGATCAGTTATAATCAAGCAAACGATACATCCTTGAGCTGTTGTCGCTGCATGACTTGCTTTTTCAATGTGACAACAATCTATAACAGGTTCCATTAATAGAAGGACATCACCTGTATCACCTGTCGTCCCGTTGATCGTCGAGTGACTCGAGCGGGTACCAGCAACTCTTCCATTTTTCCCTATCGCGTGCAAGAGTAGCCCAGTGGGTCCTCCTTGCTCTAGGAATTCGCTGAGCATCATATCTTTCTTCCATCGCTTTCGTGAAGAAATCGGACCAACGGGTCAGTGGTCTTCCTTTAGAGCGCTTGAGTCCCGAGGAATCCAGTCGGTAACGGCTCTCGTCCATCGGTTGTCGTTGAAGCGCATCACGTGTCCGGCCCACCTTATTTTCGATATCCTGGCGTGTAGAACGGCGTCTCTGATTTTCGATCGTTGACGTAGGTCGGAAGTTCGGATCCTTTGTCTCATTTGCGAAATACGGGATACTCCTAGCATCGACCTTTCGACTGCGCGTTCGATAACGGCAAGTGATCTTTCATCCTGCTTACGTAGCGACCAGGTTTCTGCTGCATACGTTAGGGCAGGGATAATTGTCGAGTCGAAAAGGTGGGCACGGAGTCGGATGTTCTTTGTCCTCTTCACTACATCTTCGATGCTCTTAAACGTTCCCCAAGCCGCTCGTTTCCTCCTGCTCAACTCTGGGGCTAGGTCGTTCATCATGTTGATTTCACGACCTAGATAGATGTAACTGGAGCATTCGGAAATTGTCGTTCCGTTGAGCGTGAATGGGGCATTAGAAACCCATCCGTTCCTCATGGACATCCTTCATGAGGAACGGATAGAAGGACATATGTATTGGAAATCTAAACATTACACCTTTTGTGGCTATACAAGATATGAATATGTTACCATGTATTGGAAATTAAGAGCGCATGTGGCGCACTGGTCAGCGGTGCACTGCGTCGCACACAAAGTCGGTGGTTTGATCTCGCGCTCATGGCTCAAAGAGCCATCCATTTTTCCAGAGCCGGTAAAATGGCACCGGACTGGTCTCAAACTTATCTGAGAGGAAAAGCAGCACTGACTCGATAAAGCGAAAGGCCACTATGAGTCAATGTTAAGGCCGATGTGCACTCAATCACCTTAAACGAAGTAAAAAAAATTAAACACGAATGCAAAGCGCATCCCTCAGGTATTGATCAGAGCCAAGAGCTACATCCTTTTTATATCGGAAATTGGTACCTAACTGTGAAACCAGCAACCAGGATAAAGTGGCACAACAGTAGGCTGCTTTTGGTGGATACTATAGAACTTGAAAATCGTAGTATATGTTAGTCTCTTTACTGCTACTTCGCACTGAACTGTTGAATTTCACAGGTTTGTGAAGTTACTAATGAAACGATCAGGATCTCACACGCATTACAAACCCACGAAGGGCGATGTAATGGTAAATAATGAGAGAGATAATGGAAAGACCTATGGGTGTTTTGCAATTGTACTGCATGTACACCTAGCTTTTACATTAGCACAATATGAGTGAGATCCATGAAGAGCCGTATTGCTCTAAAAGCTTCACGTGACCTTCGACATGATTAATTAGTTACACTTATCGATTATGACTAAATGTGTGGATTTTGAGAACACATCGATTATCTTCCACTGTCGAATTCTACCAGTTTCCTTTTTTTTTTTATCTACTCGGCAAATTTCATATCCTTTCTTCTTCTTCTTCTTTTTCTTTTTCACCAAATTCTTGTAACTGAAAATACTGTTGTTGTTATGTACTTTTTTCATTTAGTGGCCTATTCTTTCTCATAACTGGGTACGATGTAAAGTACAACCACAGGTTTGACACGAGACCAAAACGTAGCTTTGAGGTAGGCTTTGAGATAGTTTGAAAACTAGAGATTACCCTAGAGGCAAACCAGATTACTAGAGATTATTACATAGACGGTCATTCAAGCGGTTTCGAACTCATTGACGACGCAGCGTTTTAGGGGGATTTCTACAATTCCTACAGAATCTTCTGGACCACTGTTTTCTAAGCATCTTCTAATAGCGGCGCTTACTTCGTCTGTTATGGAAGGTAATATAGGAGGCACCTTACTATTTCGGTATGGCACTCTGTTGTTCTCATTGCGAGGCTTTTCGCTCCTTTTCGTACCTAACGTTGACGGATATTTTCTCCTCGTACCCATTGGAAATTGCTAGTTGTCGCGCCTAGTTTAGTGATGACGTTCTTTCATCGTCTCCCGTACAAACAATTGTAGCTGTTCGATACATATTGATAAGTGCTTTTCTATTATATGAGGAATGCGAAGAGAGATAATGAACTAAGGTGGTTTTGTTGCTAGGCATGCGATATCATTTTGTATTGTAGCCACTTTAATTGAGTTGAACTTGAACGTCCAAGAATGGAAGCCTATTCTCTGAACAGTTTTCCTCGCGTCAACCTGAAAAACTGTAGTGTCAGTTTAGAAGTTTGAAGCATTATCCATCTCCTCTTGTGTAGAGAGGATGCCAAAACAGTCGTCAACGTCTCGACGGTAGAGTACTGGTCGCCGATAGAGCTCAAAGTGGAGGCTCCAGTTCTCCATCGACGTCCATACTTTACTGTCGATACATTGACGACTGTTTTGTCATCCGCTCTACAAAAGAGGAGATGGATAATGCTTCAAACTTCTAAACGGACAGTCAGAATTTATTTGGTTGACGCGAGGAAACTGTTCAGAGAATAGGCTCCCCTTCTTGAACGTTCAAGTTCAACTCAATGAAAGTGGCTACAATACAAAATGATATCGCATGCCTAGCAACAAAACACCTTAGTGCATTATCTCTCTTCTTACCCCTTACATACTAGAAAACCACTTATCAAATTATGTATCGAACAGCTACAAGTGTTTGTACGAGAGACGATGAAAGAAGGGAATCGCTAAACTTGGCGCGACAAGTAGCCATTTCCAATGGGTAAGAGGAAAAAAAATCACCTAACGTTAGGCCGAAAAGGAGCGAAAAGCCTTGTAATGAGAGCAACAGGGTGCTGTAGGTAAATAGTAGGGTTCCTCTTATACTACCTTTCATAACAGACAAAGTAAGCGCCGCTATTAGAAGATGCCTAAAAAACAGTGGTCTGAAAGATTCTGTAAGAATTGTAGAAATTCCTGTAAAGCGCTGCGTCGTCAATGAATCCGAAAGCGCTTGTATGGCCATCTATGTAATACAGAGAACTGTGTTATTTAATCCAACGGTAGAGACGGCGACTGCATAAGAGTAGGTACAATATACCTTATCTCTGGTAAGACACCCTCGTTTTGCGGACGACATCGTTCATCTTATCGAAAAGTAGCAGTGCAGCAGAGACGATGTTAAAGGAATTAAACGAAGCGGGACATAAGATTGGATTACGTATTATTAGGATGGAGACACAGTTCATGAAGAACCCATGGTGCAATGGTGATCAGGTCGAAATGAATGGTTCTCTGATTGCAGAAATCACCTTGCATGTGTACCTTGGGTGTTCATTAAACACGAAAAGCAACATGAAGAAGAAACTTAATAGAAAATGGAGAGCAGCATGGGCCGCATTCGGGCCTTTCAAAGAAGCCACCGACTAACCAAAGGACCCAAAACTCTGTGCTCACGTTTTCGATTCAACGGTCCTCCCGGCGCTAGCTATGAAGCTGAGACGTGGGCTGATACTTTGACCACGTCAAGATTTCTACGAACAACTCACAGAGTGCTTGAACTATGTCTTCTCAAATCTAGTCGACGCACACAACATCTGGCCGGGATGCGTAGCTCAGATCTTTGTGGTATATCCCATCTTCGTGACCCAGAGGTCTATAGATCTATAGCGAAACACTGATGGCCAGTCATATACTGAGACGAACAGATGACAGGTGGGCGAAAAGAACTGTAGAGTGGATTTCTTTACAATGTACTCGTCCTCGAGGACGACCAGTTACGTGTTGAGCGGGCCTGTTCGTTGTAAGAATTGTGGAACTCTTCTCGCGGCTGCAGATGATTTTCAGATGACGGTGTGACACTCGCACCAGCAGCCATGTTCAAATTAGACCTCGGCATGGACGACTCTCGCGTAACAAAAGGACGAATGGAATATGTGCTGGGTTCAACACAACTAGTGAAAACGAGCAGCCTAAGTATCCAAGTAGGATTTGGGACTTATTTTGGTAAGTGGACTTTATAAGGTTTATGAACATCCGTGGTTCTGTCCGTGGGCCAGTCTACAAAAGTGATGATGGACTCGAACTGGAGCGTTGAGGGGTCGCTCGGCGGAGAATCATTAGTGGATACTAACTTATTAGACGCTACTACGGGCAGGGTACAGATACGTAACGGAGAAAATTGTGAGTAGAAATGACCATTCTCGTAGAGGAGCAAAAGACCTTACCGTGTAAAATTTTTGGTACCTTTTGAATTGATGCCAAAAAATATAAAAATGAGCAGTGTCTTGTTATCATACGGATTTCGCGCCATGACTGAACACAACAATGAGTGTTCAAAAAGAAGCTGCTTTCTTGCGATTGAACATCTGTGTACTAAGTTTTATCTGCTTTGGTTGCAAAAGTGCTTGACTGAGTAGGCTGTATGTCAATATGGCTATTCTAGGCCTTGTAGAGAGCGAAACTACTAAAACGTTAGTTACCACTGCAGTATTTGAATTGTATCGTCAAAAACTTCACATTCACGCATTAAGAAATACGCAAATATTTGCTTAATGCTGACTTCAATCGATAATCGGTCCTGGGAATACTAAACATATTCAGCTCCAAGGATGAGGTTCTAGGAGAACGAATAGATTAGGTGAAGTGTTAGGAAGGCATGCCATGAGTGAATGAGACATCCAATTAGCTACACTCTAGTGTAATACTGAGTCATAAATTTTTGAAAAACTATGCGCGGAATATTTTAGTAGTTCTATTGAATTATGCTATGTATTGGCGTGTTCCTAAACGTCATTTAGCTGGTTTATGAAATGGAGGAATGGAGCAGAGAAATAGCATCGACTAGAAGCAGGAGATTAAAAAGTGTGAGCCACTGCATCCTAAGCAGATTTACTGTGCAATATAGTTCCATCGCCTCCGAAAAGTCCGAAATTACAAGAGCTCAGTCGAAAGGTGAAGTTCGCTGTCATTTCTTGCCTATCTTTGCTACTAGCAATTTAACTAATCCTCTTCCAAAAAAATTACACTCCACCGCGATAATGGTAATCGCCATCTTTGCTAATTGATAAGCTTGCACAGGAATGTTATATACATCTCTGTGATAATTTTTCGTTGTCGCTGCCTCCCTTGAAGTTACAACGATTTAATTCGAATGTGTACCGCCGCAGGCTATTCAATGCTATGTTGGTCTTTGTGGTATTGTCGAGTCGAATAAAGTGGAGTGGAGTGTTGCGCGATTAGCCTCTCCAGTCAGTCCATTGAAGCCGATTGTTTCTTATTTCTACAAGAATGCGAGACAACAAAGAGGAAAAAAGCATAAATTTTTGAATTCTGGAATAGGTCTAGAAAAGGTCTTTTTTTTGATAAATTTTCGCCTATTATAGTGAATGAATACTTCTGGTTGTTCGAACCTATGACGGGTTTCGCGCTAACTTGGAAAAAAGTCCGATATTTCTTTCAGAAGCCCAAAATCCACGAAATGAATAACCCAGTGATGCTGACGAACGGTGTACTTACGCTCTATCCACTAGAGCCGGTTACAGATCTGCTCTATGTGCGCCTTGGGTGATTGGGATTTGGTCGCAAGATTTACTTGCTATCACAAAATTTACTGCTACCTTGAAAGATCACCCAAAGACTGACATTTTGGCAGTTAGTGGTGAAAATCTACAAGTAATCTAGCCCAGCCATGTCCGTTTAAGGGATAATCAAGTTCGACCACATTCAACACTTTTGTATTGTAAGATAATAAAGCCTTTGAGTTACATGTGAAGTTACAGACTTGTTCACTCACATTCGTGGATGATGGTTGTGACATGACGAAACGAGCGATAGCTGTATTCGAGTCCACGAAATTGTGTCGACATGTCGTGTAGGTAAGGAAAAGTACGCATTTGGATTAGTGCTGTGGATGTTGACGGCATGGAAACCAGGTAAACAAACTTGTCCAGTCGATGGAGTAGGAGTAGAACTAAGACGAGTGGATATCGTGTTGGGGAAGGTCATGTTTGTTAATGACTAGCTATCTATGTGTGCAGAAAGTGCGTTACTGTTATCGTGTGTATCACCGTTATCAGTTGTAAGTTCTCCAGCTGAGCACGTCGCTATCTCCTTGCTAGCATGGCAGTGAAAGTCAGCTGAAAAACAGCGTGACTTTTACGATTAGCGCATGTAGACTTCTACCTACTAAACTAGTTCATTTGTAATTTGATATCACTTTTTAACAGCGGTATTTTGGTGCTTTTAAATAATATTTAGTGCATTTAAAATAATTTATGCACAGTATTGTTAATTTTGACCTTAATTTCTTAAATTCGACTTTAGTTTCTTCATGATAGCACGATATTTTCCTTCATTTATACGATATGAGTATGTTCTAATCTCATGTAGAAATTTCTTATAACCACATGCTTGGCTTACGTTTTTTTGTGATGGCAATCAACCGTAATTGAAGATTAATGAAGAGTATGTGAGCTTTGTATGCATTTCTTCTGATCAACTATGACTTTGAGTAGTGCGAATTATCAGTTTGCAAGACATTTCCAATTACTGATGGCAAAGTGCTTTAAGATGGACTTTCGTAATAGTGTAGAAACATAGTATGCATACTACTCGTGCTGTAGAACGATATGGTGAGGCCTTTTCAGTAATTCTGTTGTATTCAACACCATTACAGTCCTCAAATTGTCGAAAATTATCATTTATTGTCAAAAAACAATGAGTCCATACAGGTTGAAAATTAGGCGCCATCCTACGTCGCCATTATATACTACTGGATTGCATTTAAAAGTCGACTATAAAGTTTTGGAGAGACTGGAGTGGACTGCGGTACCACATCTACCATATAGCCATGATACTGCTCTATCAAATTACCATCTCTTCGCTCCCTGAAGCAGCATCTGTAGCAGAAAAAGTTCGAAAACTACAACCAGCTCAAAAGACCTCAGCGACTTCTTCTTTGATCGCTAGCCTCACTCACTCTGGGAGAAAGGCGTCCAATATTTTCTCAGCAATTTATTTCGTTTCATTGATCATGTTTGGTATTACCGGTAGAACTAATTTATCTACTCAAATAACAGTCGAATTAACGAGAGTGTTGAAATGTGGAAGAATTAACGGGCAACTCATTGTAATACATAATAGAAACATCTTGCTCTCTGCATTTTGAAGTATGTCACAGCCTATGTTGTCTGTGTATTTACATTTTTTATGCCCATTCAAGCTTGAAATAACCGTCCATCAGCACTCGAGTTTCCGACCGATGAAACTCGTCCGAGAAAAGGCCTCTTCACTAATTATTGATTGCAGAAATTATCTCTGCTATCGACCGCTCTTTCACAGACCTTCTCAAAACAAAATAATTTGATATTGATAAGACTTGTTTTGAGCCGATAGGTTTAGTGCTATGTAGGTGCCTATTTCGTCCTATTGGGACTCATCAGTAGCACCCTCCCTCGATTCCGTCGATCCCTTGAGGCTAAATCATTCTCTATAAAAGAAATCAGCAAGGACTATCACTTTACGGGTCAAGCAAGATGCAGCAGGTATTTTTGCATGCTATCGACTGCATATGAAAAATTGCTGGGATGAAGCGCTGTACGGCAAAGTGGACCACTCGAACGAAAATGTGTTAGGTGAAGTACAATGTGTAACGCGTCTCTAAGGAGTTGATCTACGCCAAAAGTATTTTTCTTCTAATTGTGATAGCGCTGGTTCTGCAATGAAATCGAAGTTGCTCATGGGTTGCTTACTTTTCTAAAATCTCTCTTTTATTGCGTGGAAACATGTAGAATTTCGTATTAAGCATAAAATTGACAAAAAACTCCTATTAGAAATTCTTTTCGGCACTTTCTCAGACATTTGACAAATAGTAAAAGTCGACATGTATGTGTTTTTGTGTGTGCAGATTGTATCATACATGTCGATTTGACAAAAACTGTGAACTAGATACTGGAGTATGCATAGAAAGAGGTACGAGGACATTCCAATATTTTAAACTCCGTTCTACTGCAAGAAGCCACCTATGTTGCAATAGCAGTTTAAGAAACTAACTTTCGCACTTCAAAATTATCGGAACAGCATCTTTTGATCGAGCGAGTGGCATCCGCTAAAGAGCCCTGACTCAGCACAGTAAGCCAGTAGAGGCTTAGTGGTAATATTTACTTGAATTGTACTTGATAACCAATCCTTTCTTTGCTGCTGTTGTCGTTTATGTTGTTTTCACTCTATAGTCAAAGATATTTGCTTGATTTGGTCATTTTCTTTAATTTGCCATGTTTCATATAGCGAATATTTCGCTTCCCATATTGAATCGACCTTGTTCAACATTCCTCATTTGAACGATCAGCATCAATACATCTTCCGTTCTTCAAACTTCTATAGACAAATGTGACATTTCCAAAGAATTCTTCCCAATTCGAGGAAAACTTTATCCTCAAATGTAACTTATTGGAAATTCATAAAAAACGATCGTTCCATACTTCTTGAAAAGGAAATGCAGCATTATTTTCAGACAAATACAATGCAGCAGAAAAAAGTTGCTATTGTTGGAGCTGGAGCATCCGGTCTACCCTCAATCAGGTGTTTCTTCGTTTTGTTTTATTTGTTTCCTTTGATTTCCATCTTCTGAGAAATCTGTGTGAAATTGCTCTCCAATGGTCTATCACTGCACCAAAGCATGTTTTGGGTGCCAAACTGTGCTCTCAGAAGAGAACTCAACTCTCTTCGTTTTCAAAGGAGTTCGACAATTTCATTTGGTCTATTAGCTGCACTTGTACCAGTGTCATAAACTACCGCCAAGACTTTATCAAACCAGTGGCAAGATGACAAATCCTCCACTGGTTCACAAGGGTGTGTGATGCTTATTGATATACAAAGTAAGCACTCCAACTTCCGTATTCAGTCACTGATTAATGATGCAGTCTTTCAGCGAGGAGTGAGAAAATCAAAGCACCACGATCAAATTACTTGGTCAAACATATCAAAAATGTTTCCATGACAAAAGGATAAAGCTCTCGGCGTTAACCCTAAGGGATGCCTCACGTATCCGTCTTCAATTTTTAACTTCGTTTGAGGTGATTGAATCCATATCTGGCTTTTACAATGACTAGAGGTGTGGTTATGTTATGTTATCGTAGTTATGTCGACCGGTGAACCGAGCCATGCTGATTATCCTCCCACAGAAGTCTGAGACCAGTTTGGTACCAATTTACCGACCCCGAAGGGATGGATAGCTTGATGAGCCATGAGAACGATATTGAACCGTTAACCTTGTGTACTTCAGTGATGTAGGAGGTTTTTGTTTTGTAGCTATAGCACCCTGATATCTGCGCTTCTAATTATTTACTTCAAACAACAGGAAAACCTTATAAGAATTTTTCTTCAAAAGGAAATTGTCATTAATTGATGGGGGACTTCACTCATTGTCATCTTGCTTTGAAAAGATAACCAAATAAATATCCGCAACTGGAGTGCTCCATGTTTTTCGAATGTACTCTACATGCTACTTACGAGGATTTTCGTTGCGCAATTTGAAAAATTCTCTATGAAGTTTCAACGATTGAATATGCAAAGTTCAGCTAGGGTTTCCGTTACATGGATTCACCCCAACTGAAGCTAATGTCATCAGATATTGACAAAAAATTACCCACCCTTTTTATCATATTCGTCAATAACGGTAAATCGTTTGACAATGTGCAAATGATATGAAATCTCTCAATAGTTGTATAGCTAGTATATCCTTCTTGCAGAAGGTTTATGTCGCGTAGAGATAACTCCTCCAAGACCTCTATGTAATCGGTTTTCTCAATCTCCACTGAATATGAAATTCGAAATGACCACGGCATACTACACTGTACGCCGAAAAATGCCTAAGTGGTATAGAGAAGGTGTTCACATTGATGGCAAGTTTAGTTTTGTGATTTGCCGATTTTATCTTTTCTTGTAGAAAACCACTTGAATTGATGGGGAAAGGCGACAAGAGTACAATGAAACGTAAAAAAGGCTCACTTTATGAAAACCTTTAGCGTTAAGAAGGCTACCTGATTTGAAAAATTGTAAGCTGGAAGAACTATATTGGAGAAGAACAACGCAGACCGCCTTCAGGCGTCTTAGGCTGATTTCGGAGCGAAATTCACCGCTCATTCTGTCCTCCACCTTTATTCGAAAAGATAGAAAATAGATAGATCAGTTATGTAGCAGGAAGAGTTAAGAACGCACGGCCCAGAAGATTGATAGAACGAACTCAAGGGCGATGTAGGATTCTTCTAGAACAACGGCGTACAAGATGGGTTGACGTTTTCATGGTACACCGATTTAGTAACGTATTCTTAGTTGAAAACTAGTCTGTGTTTTACGGAAGACACTTATGACGGGTTCGAGTATTCAAGCAACTATATGTTCAAAATAGCTTAAATTTTTCAAACTTTTTATAAATGATATATATTCTTCGAATGCTATCCTAGACATGGAATTCTCTATGACGTGGACATTACGTGTTTTGAAGCGTCATCGCATGTCGGTGGTCTATGGCGATACAGGGAAGAGGAAACAGAATGTAAGAGAGTAGTTATGTCGATAGAAGTATGCATTATTGGTATACAGAAATAAAAGTGGACAGATCTTGATGAAATTTATGACATTGATATTATTGGAAATCTGGGTTTCTTGATCATCTGTGTGTACTGTTTCGACTTTAGGGGTGGAGGTAATCATGCCAAAGTTCATGAGCTTTGTTACCCACGGAGTTGTTCAATAAAAATACTGTGGCGAGTAATTATGTATAGAACAGTGCACTGTAATTGTTAATTTTTTGATGCTCACGCTCAACTTCGCATTGGAAACGGACTTGCCGGTTCTTACAGTTGACAAATATGTGGTTTTTTTTATGAAGTTTTTGATTGCTAGAGGTCTTCAGTGATTGAGGGCACCATAGAATGATAAAGCAAGTTTCTCGGCATAGCTTTTTGGGAATAAGTGATCTAGACGCGTTTTCTTTATTACGTGTTATTACGCTCCACGTTTCAATCATGCGATATAATAATATGACACTTTCTATATTCGATCAAGCCATTCATTAGCTGTAGTTCGTCACACCGACTAAAATAGAATGACGGTCGATTAGCATTCAAATTGTGGCCAATGAACTCATTTAAAAAATGATTTCACGAGCCGTTCATTGCACTTACATGACAGTACATAAGAAGTACAACTTTTATCCCTGCTGATAATAACTGTATCGCTAATATTGACTAGAACCTATCTGTAATTTTGTCATTTGCTTCCGCGTGAATGCGTTCCATTTCGAAGTGCGATGGGTAGCGGAGCGTATACCTCTTAGTTGTACTTCTTAAGGAAAAACGATCCTACATTCTTGTGCTCTAATCAACTTAGAAGTAAAATTAGGTATAGGATAGCTCGACAAAGTGCATACAAATTTATTTCCGTCAGTGTGGGTGAACCTCGTTGGAAATTTGGTTATTTGTGCTCTTTGAACATACAGAAATTACTAGATGACCTCAGCATGATGAAGACGATTTAACTTCGTTGATTGCCTCCCGTTTTTCGATTCAAACTCGAGATTGTTTTTAAAAACACTCAAGATGAACGCAGTATAGTGCGTACTTTTCAGAAGCTCGTTAGTAAGTCTGCGAATGATTTTTCCAACTTTTTATACACAATAGTAGTTTTTTAAAGCGTATCCATCGGATATTCAAGTGATTTTTCGTTTGTGTAGTACCTTGAAGCCCGCGCACGCACCTCCAGCAAAAGACTGAAAAAAGATAATAGAAAATTGGTATGCGAAATGACTTTTACATAGCATAAAGATTTTAGTAGATTCTCGTTTGAAGACAACAAATATTTCATGCTATATGTTAGATTTCACAATATTCACTTTTTGTAGCTCTCACACCATTTTCTCATTCATCTGTTCATAGAAATACACTATGAACGCGTGCGATTCGCAGTAATTACCTCTTCGGAAACTCAATTTTCAAAATATTTTCCAAGCTGTCATGCAAAATATTAATGACAACTTCTTCACTAATTTTAGGGGAGCTTGAACGCAACCACTCGCGGGCAAAGTTTCTCACCTTCTCTTTACCAGCCCAACCAATGGAGGCTTTATCTTTTCCAGTATCGAGATTGCCCACGTATTCGTTACCCTTCTCATCGACGACTATCACAGGCGCAGACTCTCCAACATGTAGCATAGTCCACCCACCACTTGCACCTTCCGATCTCGTTAGCCATTTGTATTCGAGACCCATCTGAAAAACTGCTTTATCAACATAATTCGCTATTGTTGCTCCAGTTATTTTACCTTGCTTTCGTCAGGTACGGTGAGCATTTGCATTGAGCCGATTTCTGGACCACTGTTCTCTTGGTTATTGGCACCAAAGCTTGCCATGATCTAAAAGAGATTTCACTTATATAATCTGTCAGTAATGCAGAATGATTACGATAATTCCAAGAGAACCTTTCCACTCGGACTCGGAAAAGCACGGCCGAATACTGGCTCTCCGTGCTTGTACCACAAGGCTACGTATTGGTTCATCGGACCAGTTTCTGTCTTTAGCTGTCGGTAGTCGGCCTAAATCGTTACTGTAATCAAAGCAGCCTCGTACTACAGGGCATAATCAAAACGCATACTTT
This sequence comes from Parelaphostrongylus tenuis, assembly GCA_019055375.1. Classification (NCBI taxonomy): domain Eukaryota; kingdom Metazoa; phylum Nematoda; class Chromadorea; order Rhabditida; family Metastrongylidae; genus Parelaphostrongylus; species Parelaphostrongylus tenuis. The sequence continues at coordinate 543,631 of JAHQIW010007501.1, forward strand.
CCAAAATTTACCAACCGGCACAACGTTTTTTGGGAAATTATCTCCATATTTCATGTCGCCCCAAAGGTCTTCATAGATCTTGATGCCAGTTGGTGGTGGACGGAGATTGCGGAAAATTCCGAGAAGTTCTTGTGTTGGCCCGCCAGCCAAGCTCTCTGCCTTACCGCCTACCGACACCGAAGCAATTTCAGAGCTTAGGTCTAGGTAGCCAACTCTTTGTTGCCCGTCCTTGCAAGTCATCAACACAGGTGTCGATTGCCCACATCGTACGAGTTCACGGTGTGCTTCGCCTGCTAAGCGCGTCTTCACCGGTAGCCATTCATACCTAAAGAGGTCTATTATGACGCTAGAAATTTCGGAAAAAATATGGATGCAAAAAATGCTTGTATATTTTATTCAGCATTATGAAGGTGCATCATGATTGCATATAAATAACTTCTAGAACTCCTTGTTGCTTAGGCGTAGTTCGACGACTGCTTGAGTTGCACTAATATCGCAGTTTATATTTGATACAGTGCAAAAATGAATGCCTATTTTTGATCACTGTGGAGTGACATATGACTTCACTAAGCCTTACCAACCGGCGCAGAACTTCGTAATCTGCTCAGTCACGCCTATTCTAACGCTTGCACGCTGTCGTAATTTAAATGATCACTTTGTTCTATCAGATTGGCTGCAATAATTGCATTATCCAAAATCTGAACTTGGACTATAGTAGCATAACTTTGTTTCCCTATCTGATCAAATGGACAGAAGAAGTGATTGAATCGTCACTCACCAATATCCAAGTGAATCAAAGTCTCCCTTATAGGTGAGAATCTGAATTTGTCCACCGAGATCCTTTGCACCTGACAGCTCAACTTTATTATAGGGGAATGAACACTCAACGCCACCATTATTATTCCAAGCACGTCCATGGATCGGCTTGCCATGCTTGTACCACAGCGCAATGTACATATTCTGCTGACCGGGTACACGAACAGGGTTGTCCGGAAATGGAGCACCAATTGGCTGAAAACGGTTTTCCGGCATTTCGTTGGATGATAAAAAATAACTTTAAGTGAACGTGTTCACCTGAAATGACCAAGTGTCTTCTTTCGGAGCCGGCATACTTCAATAGTAAATGAAATGGCTCCTCCATTTATATTTATACTCCTCTAGAATGACTTTATCACTGATATAATTTGATAAGAAAAGCCATTCTAACACAAGCAGCAGAAAACACTAGATGTCTGAAGTTTGGTAAAAAGATGACGTACAACGTAGGCGTAGTTGCACGTTCGGCTCAACTATTAGCCAACCAAGCTTATGATGCTTAAGAGTTGGTAAATTAATCTGACTTCATCTGATAAGGATATGATATGTTTGAGCCGATAGGTCTAGTGCTATATAGGCGCCTATTTCGTCCTATTGGGACTCATCAGTAGCACCCTCCCTCGGTTCAGCCGATCCCTTGGGGCTAAGTAATACTCTATAAAGGAATCAACGCCAAGTAGAAACTAAGCACCCCAAGTCGGATGATGGTATTACCTGACTTTTGTCGTGACCGGCAGTCGAGCTTGCGGCTTTTAGAATGATAGCAGACGTAATCTGACTTCTTTGATAAAGGTTCTGCCCGATTTACAGAAGCCTTGGTTGTTATGAAAGACTTGGAGCGTTTTAGGAGAGTTATCCCACAAATCCGATGAAAATTAGCTCAACCCCGAATACAGGGACGTTCGTTGAAGACGTTAATAGTCTGTAGTTATGGCCAATCCCATATCCAAATTCGACGGGTGTCATGGATGACGGATATCAGAAAACGAAGTGATTGGAAAAAGTGCTAACATCGGCGCAATGAGGTGAGCACATTGAATGCCTTTCACAGATGATCCCGGAGGTCTTTTTAAAATCCAAGAGTTTCGCGTTTTTTCCAGTTGTTCACAGGGTCATAACTTCAACAAGTGGTTATTTCAAACACACCAACATGATTCAAGGCAAAGCGCATGATATCTATCGGTGCACTTAGTTTCGTATTTGTTCGTCTTTACAAAAAAAAATTTCACTGGTGTCTCGTCTTGCTAACTGGACACGATTTATGACTACTAAGTCCCAAGACAGCTGCGTCACTACACCGTCAGTTTTAACGACAGGAAGTTGTCGAATATTATTTACTGCAGGAGATTAGCCATCTAGCAACCGAGTTATTCTTAAAACGGTAGTGGTTTCCCACATAGTTTTCTCTTAACTGTAATTCCAGTTTCAAAGAATGTACGGACCTAAGAGAATTGAGTGGTGAGCAAAATTTGACCCCAGGACAGTTTGAACTGCGTTCCACCCATATCAAGGAGCGTGCTAGCCTTACATCCCCGGGCACCGAGCGCCGGAGCCACGCTCGCTCATCATTACTCTTCAATATCTCTCTATCATAGCTTTCACCTACCAACCTTTAACAAGTTTGATCGGGGTAAACAATATTGCTCTATAAATCCAGTTAGGCCGACAACCATGCACTTATACGGATTCACGATTTCTTATGACTTTTATTGCTTTTTCGCAGTGTCATGATAATTCAAATATACCTAAAAGAGTTCAGTGGTAAGCAAAAATATGAACAAAACATAAGAATTTTGGATTAGTATGATTACAGTGGCTGTCTGTTTAACTGAGTTTATAGAGCGATACGACCAAACATGTTGAAGGATGGTGGTTGATAGCTATGATAGAGAGATATCTAAGAATGAGTGATGGATAAGAGGTGGCCTTTGTGGTGTAGTGGTAGGACGCGACTCGGTATGGGTGAAACGCGGGTTCAACTCCCGGCTGAGATGGAATCTTCGTTCACCGCTTAGCTCTCTTAGGTATGATTGAATAATCATGGACACTGCAATAAAGCAATAAAAACATAAGAACTTGAAAATGAACCTTATGCAATATGAATGAAGCTAAAACGGGTAATGTATCTTGTGCTGTAAATGTTTTTCAGAATTACAGGACATTTTCACAACATTTTGAGACAGGTTTTCATATAAAGTGAGGGCGTTCGCCCGATGCATTTAATTTCATTAGACATTGATAGAAATGACTGAATGTATATTTGGTGCGTACAGTGACTTGAGACGGACTGTCGATCTATTAAGTTGGTGATGCTCATCCTCCTCGACAAGCTTTATACACTTGCTTTTCATTTTCAGTATATCATCAGACAAATATCTGTTGGCTACTTGTTGTGACAAATCATCTGGAGATGTATCTCAATATAGAATCTATATTTTTAAATAACTTAACAATCTGAGAAAGTTTCGAAGTGGTTCTTTCACTTACCGAATGGCAGTATTTGAAGACTCGTGCGTTATGAAATCAACCGTTATCAACACATCAAAAGAGATGACGGCATATTCGGACTTTCCGCCTGAACCAGGAATGGCGAATTTTATGCACAACACGGAAATGTATCGGTTGAGATCGCTTTCCATTTATGGAACCTCTTATGATGGGTGTGGGAAATCATTGGGCAAGTTGCTTCATGTATTAACCCTTCGACAACACCGCAATGAAATCTCCCGCGTCGCGGGGACGCTGTCGGGCAGCGAGCTAATTAACAAGTGGTAATTTTCCGATAAAGTGTCAGACTTCTAACGTAACTAAATGAAATTTAGTAGCGAGTAAGTAGTCAAAGATGGTTGAAGAGACTTCAATAAGGCTATTTATAGCAAAAACAATACAGATGTCTCTTCCTACCGTACTGTTGTACTGTGTTTTTGCCAAATCACGCAAGGGGGCGTTAATGAAAAGGTACTTGGTGAGTGTCAAAAAAGATTCTGTCACCCAAAATCTGCCCCGCTCTCTGATGACGATGGGAGATGTTCAAGGGCGACGTAATGCTTAGGTGTGGGAAACGGAATGCGCAATATGAGTTCGAATATGTTTATTAACAAGAATGCAATTCATTGCAAAATGAAGAATATTAGAGCGCATGGCGTCCTTATTTCTAAAAATGCCTAATGAAATCTCCTTTGTATTATGCCGTCTCCCCATGGAGATAAAGTGCTTTCGCCAATCCAAACTTTATTACCGTCAACAGAACACGCCGTGAAGTTCAAGCGATGAACTAAGAACTCCAAGGGCGAGGGTAGTCTTGTCTTCGTTGGTACAGCGCACTATGAAGGCCTTATCAGGAATCAAACCTAGTAATACACTCTCCACTTCTCGCTATCCAATGACAACGATAGTTTAGTGAAAGGACACGAGAAAGAGCTAGCTGTTGGTCGTCAGAAATATATATTCTGAACAGCAAGGGGGAATATTGACGTGGGCTAAAGTACGGATGTATTTAATGTCTTTGCAGTTATGACAGCGCACTGTGAGGTTTTTCTCACAAAACAAGCCCAGTACTATAATCTTCAGTTCTCAAGCTATCGAATGATTGCTGGAAATTCGTTGCAAAAAGATTTGTTTAGTAGAAAAAAGCAAGGTAACTCGAGTGAATTTCACAGAATTCGACTGCACTCCACACCACTCGTAATGAAAATTGAAAATTTCTAGGACCAACTGAGCGCTCTTTTTTACTAAAAAACGCTTACTGAAGTCCCTTCAATGATAAACTACTTTTCAGTAGCAATAGTTTTCTTACATTCAGAAGTTTACAATATAGTATCTCAAAATCCGCTGTGAAACTGAAACAACGCACTCCAAGAGAAATGTCAAAATCGACTTTTTGCAAGCTATGCTATTGAATGACTATAAAAATCATTGATTAGATATGAAACATCGTTCTTCAGCAAGAGGCAAAATGTTGTTTTGGAAGGAAGTACTTTTAATAATTAAACATTAAAAATTTTTCAATACCTTACCGTTCTCGCTTCTGAAGAACCCATTTTTAGAAGACTCTCATTTAATCACGAGATTGTACTCTTAGAACCTCGACCACCAAATAGTTTTCAATATTTCCATTTCAGCGCTCCTACACAAACCGCCCTCCGACAGCGGCGTGGTCTAAAAATAATTTAATGCAGTATACTATCCAGCGATACATTAAACAACAACAAAAAACTTAATAAAATAATTCTGCTGCAGTTCATTGCAGATATCTCAATTTGTATGCAGATCATTTTGAGTTGAGGAAGTACATCAAATTCAATCATAAGGTTCTACAAATATCTCGAACCAGCGACTATTTGAAATCAGGACAGTGGAGCAGTAGAATACGAGAATGAGTGAGTGTCTAATTTCATCTTTGATTTCAAACAAAGAGTTAGCGCAGAATTACTATTTCTCTGCGAAATCTTTATCTTTTATCAGCTTAGGCAAGGCTTTAAGGCAAGGGTGCGTTCAAGCGAAGCGGTCAGAGGCGGCATTAAGTACACACATAAAAGCCTCAGTAATCAGCATATAGCAACTGAGTTTCTTGGAAATGGATTACCAGTAGTAATCCGTTGAATGAGAAATGATTATAACCACAAATACGTGCTATCACCAGAAACATGTCTCCTCATCCCTGCTGTAAAATAGGGTTGAGTATGGGGCTTGTAACACTAATGAGGTGGGCGATACCGCCGAAGCGTACGTAAGCCTCTGACGTTACAATCCAAAGAGGGTTTTATTCATTCTCCATAGAATATTCTAAATCTTGTTTTCTTAGGGAAACATCCATGTTTTAAAGTTATGATACGCATTCATTTATCGGTTAAAGAGCTCGGCAATAAGTGTTCCGAAGTGTTTGACGGTGTGCTGCTGTGTTGTGGTCATCATGCCATTCCGCGTCTACCATCGCCATGGCCTGGTCAGGATCAATTCAAAGGAAGAGTCATTCATTCACACAGCTACAGAAGTCATAAAGGTAGGTAGCATTCTAGGAACTAGGAGCAGCAGAAAATGTGCTAAACATATTACTCTGTGGTGCGTGATATACGGAATAGGCTTTGTTGTCTTTGCACTCTGGACTTGGTTATTTTTGAACTCTGGATAGCCGACTGTCCACACCCAACCCTCTCTCGGCAGCTGATCAACAACGACTTATGAAACTGCCACAGCCAGGCTATCCTTGAGACTACAAGGAGACTCGCTCAACCGTATTCTACGAAATTCAAGAAGAAGACGAAAATAAACGAATTGAATGCTACTGGAGATCCATGCGCTGGAAAAAACGCTACAATTCAGTTATGAGGGGTAAATGAAAAAGCGGTCTCATTCGCTGGAGAGGAAACTTTTGTCATAGGAGTTTTTATAACGTCTCAAAAGCTGAGACTTGGGGCTACAGCTCCACATCGCCGGTTTTTCAAAAACTTTTTTATAACGATGCGATATTCACACAAATATAGCGCGTTTTTATCGCCGGACAGAGCTCTTTCTTTGGACTGATAGTAATCATATGATAGCGTAGTGCTTCCTGATGAGAATACTGTGCTTATATCCTGAAAAGACCGTTTTCCTGCAACACAGCAGATAAAAGTAAGTTGAACTTCGATGGTGTGAGAGCGGACTATTCAAAGCCAAGTTCACGTCGAGGTTGGTGTGGCGGTCACGCGACTGCTGAAGCAGTACTTCTCTATGCTCTCGTAGGAACCGTTCACTATCCGCTGCAGCTAGCCCCCACGTGATTCGCACGGGGCTCCACTTCTCCCAAGTGGGAATTCGACTTCTGACCAGTTGTGTTGCAGCTTATTTTATCTTCTGCATTTCAGTGAAGCGGTCTTTTGAGGATATGAGAACAGCGTTGGGATCAAATTACGTTTGTGCTGTCGAATGATTACTAATAGTTTTAACCGAAGAACCGAAAAAGAAAAACCAAGGAAACCAAAAAAACCGAGAACCGAGGAACCGAGGAGGTGCTACTGATGAGTCTCCCAATAGGACGAAATAGGCGCCTATATAGCACTAGACCTATGGCTCAAAATATGTCATATCCTTATCAGATTACTAATAGTCTCAAGAAAGAGCTCTGTCCGGGGAGAAATATGTGTGAATAAGCCAAGAATCTCTTCACGCAACAACATCAAAAAAGTTTTTCTTTGGAAATCAGGAGACGTGTGACTGTAGCCTGAAGTCTCAGGCTTTCGAGTGGTCACTAACAAACCTATGAAAATTCCTCTCCACCGAATGAGATCGATTTTTCGTTATGTCCCCTCATAACTGCAAAGAAACAAAAAGCACTGTGAAGACGGATCAATGAAGTGTCAGAAAGGTCTCTGGACTATACTTAGAGTGTACGGTCATCGAGATTAGCAGCTAGATCATGCAGACTCATTTGCGTGAAGCGATGCACATCCGAACGAGGGCGTATCACGCTAAAATCGGCCGTCATCGCTCACCTTAGATAAAGGGATTAAGCGTTCGATGTTTACCACCACCTGAGGAGTGCGCTATGCATTCGACTCCATCCGTAACATCGTGGGGGTGACTGACTGAATACATATGCCTATGCAATAACTTTTGGCGTTTGACGATGTACCGAGGCAGTGCCGTTACCTTCCTACACATGCTTGACATTGCAAACACCTTGACCATTATGTACACTGGAAAGGTTTAAAAAAACTGGTAACACAATTTCTCCTTCATTTTTTGTCTTTTACATTGTCATGGTGCTTCTTGTATTTGTATCAAAGAAGAGAGCAAAATATCATCATAAGTTAATCGATTGTTTGGGCGTGGACGCACTAGAAGGCTCCTAGAGCTTATCATGATCATCTACACAACTTTCTTATTTGTTCATCGTTCCTTATTGATGCTTTAAATGTTAACTTTTCCAGGGTATGAAGACAAAGTAATCGTGATCGTCGGTATCGGCAATTCAGGTGGTGATTTGCAGTGGAGCTGAGTAGAATCGCTAAGCAGGTGAAATTAATGGAATTCATTTAAAAGAGGTGGTAATTTGACTGATATCGTTTGAAAAGTGACAAATACTTCGCTAATTGCTATAATAATCGTGATAAGTTCGGATAGATCATTTGGGAAAAATGAGAGAAGACAAGACAAGCGAATGTATATTCATCGAAATGCATATTCCATTTCATAACTGGCACATTTTTCCAAAAGCATTACTGTAGGAAGTAATAGCCGAATCATTTCATCTACTAGTTGAATATATTCCTAGTTGATTACGCTGTAGCACCAAATTGTCAAATAACCTAATTCAGTTAACGTTTCGATGCGTTTGCAGCGCAGTGGTCAGAGGTGCTCGGCGGCATACAAAGTCGACCAGTAGTTTGTCGGTGGTTCAATTCTGCGATCAAGGCCCTTCAGAGTGGGGGAATTGGTAGACTTGTATGGGAGGATAGCAGCGCTGACCCTGTACATCAGTAGACCATCATGAGTAGCTGTTAAGGCTAGGCGTGCACTCAAGAACTTCAGACGAGGCTAAAAAAAATGAGGATAAATCCATTTGTTCCCTCTCAGATATTGATCAACGCTAACTGTTTCATTCATTATTCTGTGAACGTCTCGAAGCGATCCATCTTCTTTAGAGCCGATGTTTCGAAAGAACACCTCTCATATCAACAACCATCCTTTACATGAAAACATTGTTATGGCACTTACACAGTGCAATACACGTGTTTCGGCCTTGCCAGCCTCATCAGTTGCACAGTGCCTTTCGTCACAGTCAATCCTTTTGGGGTGGGGGGGGGGGGGGCAACCTAATCCTCTTACGTAGGAGAGGCGCAGGCGTACTATCTAGACATGCCATCAAGTGGAAGAAATCACTAAATGGGCAGGCTGTACACTCAATTGCTCTTGGCTAGTATTCATAAAGTATCATACCGTTCGTTTCGGTTGTTTCTTAAGACCATGCTCAAATTTCAATATGCCTGATAATTATTTTGTGTAAGAAAGTTCGCTTTCCTCCTCGAAACGAGCGGTATGATATAAGGGCATTGTCAAGTGATATTCATGATTTGAGCTGCGTCAGCCGAGGAAGATTCGATTCAATCGAATGAAGGCGAAGACCGCAATGAGGACGATCGTGTGTGAGCAATTGATTTTAATTATTGGCTTTGAAAAATGAGATGCGTCGAGTCGCTAACCGAAGAACTTTTTTTGAACAATTTTGTGCTACTGATTCAATCAATAGAGAATATTTGGTTTACTGTGATGCTAGAGTTTAAAAAACTCGGTTCACACATCTCTACTTATACTTATATCAAATATAGAAATATGCCAGTTTTTAGACGTATCTTGCTACGCGTCGTGGAACATGGGTTTTCAATAGGATATATGACTATGGGGAACCATTCGATATAGCACTGAATCGGTACGAAAGCTTTTGTAACTGCACCTGATGCATTTAGATGGCTTTTATGTCTGCTGCATAACTTGAGTTATTCTTTATATATATATATATATATATATATATATATATATATATGTATATAGAATATATATGTTATATATATTATATATGTAATATATATATATACGAGCGCATGTGGGGCAGTGGTTAGAGGTGCTCTGCGTCGCACACGAGGTCAATGGTTCGATCTCGCGCTCATGGCTCACCAAGCCATCCATCAATCCGGGGTCGGTAAATTGCTACCAGACGGGTCTCAGACTTGTCTGGGAGGATAAGCAGCACTGACTCGGTTCAGCGGGAGGCCACCGCGAGTCATTGTAAAGGCCAGATATGCATTCAATCACCTCAAACGAAGTTAAAAATTGAAGTCGAATGCATGGCGCATCCCTCAGGGATTGACCAACGCCGAGAGCTTTATCCTTTATATATATATATATATATATATATATGGGGGCTCCGTACCCGAGTGGTTGTGATGCTCCTCGTGGCGCCCGTGGAGCCAATCTCAACCTACCCCTCCTCCAGCTCTCTCTGGCAGTCAACAACAACGTCCTATGGAACGCCACAGCAAGGCTATCCTCGAGATTGCAACGAGACTCGCTCAACCAGTATTCTACGACGTTCAAGAAGAAGACGAAAAACGAATTAAATGCTAGAAGTACTGGGATCCGCAGAGTGCGAAAAACACTGTGATGACAGGTCAAATAAATTAAATTAAAATTCCAAATAAATATATAGCGCATATAGACAGCGTGGTCCAGCTAAGAAGCGCATCATAAAAGACAGCGTAGCTCACCCTCAAAAGGACACCAGAGGCGACGTTTCACTTCAGAGGCACAAAGTAGATAACGTTGTTTGTCTTATAGGCGCGCAATAGGTAGAGCGACGCACAGTAGATAGCGTGATTTACCTCGAAAGGACACGTAATAGACACTATGTTTCGTCTCAATGTAGTTCAGTAGACAACGTGATTTTTAGACCAGTTACTACAACTGATCTGTTTATTATGATCATGATATTGCACTTTTACGATTACATGGAACCTCAACAAATTACCACACAGATGGGGCAATGGAGGTTTATTGAAAGTTTTCAGAAAATTCTTGCAACACAGTTCGAGACCTACTTCCACAGTGGCTGGTAAGTGCGTTCACAGAGAGCAAAGTGAATAAGCGTTTTGATCATGAGCGTTACGGACTGAAGCCAAAGCATCGAATATTTAGGTAAGTATGATCGCTTCATCATTTATGGGGTCACCCAGGTCAACCCTGCAATCAAGGCATTTTCTTATACTCTGGGGCAGTTAATCAACTTGAGCAATTAATCTTCTCCAGGCACTTGGGCTCCAATGTGAAGATGGAGTGAAGTGGAAAATCTTTGTAAACAGGTACCAGTGTTCGTGATTTATAAGAGGGCATGACATAGGTGCTGACCGAGCTAAGCGATGATTATCGGAGCATATCATGTGGACAGGGTGTTCCAAGTCAGACGTGGGTTCTGGCGAAATATGGAACTCAATTATGACGTCGCCTTTGCAAAAAAAATCATCAAAATTATGCAGTGAGGAACATTTGTATTATTTGCGGGTTCCTGATTGAAGAATCCACTCCAAATATATGCCAACAAAGCTTCGAATTTTTTTTCAAGTGCACTAAATCTAAACATCACGTCGGTGGTCCACCTGACACGCTGTTATTTTCATTCGCTGATGGTTCGTGATGATCTTATGCCCCTAGTGCGAATCACTTGCCCAACCCACTTGGTTTCTTACATCGTGGTGTACATCACAACTCCCTCTTGCATTGTACGAGAACTTTTGCAAAGCTGAGTGGTTTTTCATCTTTCGTTGCACAGCTTCTAGCTTTCAACGATTGCATTCAGAAGAAAAGACCCATGTTTTGATTTGTGTATCTGCATGACATTCCGGAAAGTAATGCTGAATGATTCTTACGAAATGATTCGTTGTGGAGCCTCTCTTTTTCCATGTCATTATAAAGTAGGAAAAACTGGGTTATATCATTCCCATCTCTGGGAAGAAACGCCTAGCTTTCCCAAAATCTTCATGACCACTTCTCTACCCAGCAGTTTATCTTAATCGAAAGCCTATTCCAATTGATAAAGGTTAAACATAATGCATGTTGTAATGTCCCGATCGGAGTTTTTTTTATCGTGTGAATGTGATCCATTATTGTGTATTTGTTTCCAAAGCCATTTCGATACGTAGAATATCTGTCTATATCTCTTAATCCAGTGACATCAATTAATAACAGCTTTTAGTGCTCATCCGACTGTCAATGACGAACTACCGAATCGTATCGCATGCGGAACGGTGCGAATCAAACCGAATATTCGAGAATTCACCGAAAACGGGGTGATTTTCGAGGATGGTTCTGAAGTGGTCAATGTAGATGTGGTCAGTAATTGTTATATGATTCAATATATGGTAGACCTTTTCGAGAATGTGTTTGATTTTAGGTTTTATTAGCCACTGGATTCAATTTTCACTTTCCTATTGTCGAGAAACGGTGAACTAATTCCAGTACATGAGAATGTAGTTGAATTGTACGAATACATGTACCCTATAGAAACTTCGGATCATAACTCAATGGCAGTTATCGGCCTTATCCAAGTGAGTTCACTTCAAGCAGTGTTGCCCACGAAAATGTTAGTAGTCATCGATTAGATGTAATAAATTTCTAAAAAGTCACGCGCGACGTATATGTTGACAAATTTCGATTTTCCTAAGTGTAACAATATCGTGAATCAGCAAACCAGCACGGAAATCAAAATTGAAAGTGCTACTTTATGCCTGAGTCTCAAAGCTGATGCACTCTATAACCTTTCATAAATGTCAAAACTGCAACTGAAGTCGTTTGCCTTTAATTGTGAGCTCTTAGTTTGCTTAAGCTTCCATCACTTACTGAATGAATTTTAGGTCCTCATGTTTGTGATTTTAGTGTTTTTACCGCCTTTTCGAAGTATTATGATTTTTCATATATACCGAAAAGAATTGAGTGGTGGGCAAAAAACGACCTAGACAGGAGTCGAACTAGTCCGTACGAGTGCTACCACTACACCACCGAGGTACATCCGCAACAACACTCATTTTTAATATCTCTGTGACATCTCTAGATTCTCTTAGTATATGGTAAAGCATCATAACACTGCGAAAAAGGCAGCATAAGCACTAGAAATGCCGAATATCACTTATCACAATGGGTATCATCTCAAGTGGGTTTTATAGAAAGAAATCACATAGCCGCCCAAACCTTCGAAAAGTTTTGAAAAGGCTAACATTCATCATGGAGATGTCAAAGAATGAGTAGTGGTGCGAGTGTACCTTAATGGTGCAGTTATAGCAGGCATCCCGGCATTGATTAAACGCGGGTTCGACTCCCGTCTGAGGTCGTATTTTGCTCACCGCTCAATTTTCTCATGCTCGTATTAAACTAATTACGTAAAAAAAAACGCCTATTTGTAAACATCTTTAAGATATGCTTCTTCTGTTTCTTTTCTTTGCAAACTCTATTGCAGAAACTTCGTTGTAAATAAAAAACATTCTCTAACTGAAACTTTAGCCAGTTGGTTCCATCATGCCAATCTCAGAAATGCAAGCACGTCTGTTTTACGAAAATCTCTTGGAAGCAAGAAACTTCCCGCAAAAGATGAGGTAGTGTGTTGCTAAAATTATCGGTTTAACAGGAAATAGAGGTCATTGTATCAGTTTTCGCTTCTTCATGAAATTTAGATGAAAAAATGGATTCGGGTAAAACAAGATGAGATGAGCGAACGTTATGTGAAAAGTCCAAGACACACCATACAGGTAAGATTTGAATGTTCATCTACATGACGCGGGCTTGTCAGAATCTAGTCATTAAACGTTCTCTTTGAAACCATTTTGGGACTGATTACATTATTGATAACAGCAAGTATTGATCATTTATGTAAATCCGGTTCCATAGATTATGATGGCAGCCATTAACTACAACTTTTGTTTCTTTACACTGCCAATAAACCTAAAGATTTTTTGTTTACCTCGTTGTTGGGTGAATCAGTTAAAGTCTGATCGCTAAGCTTTTCATTATAGTAATGTGAGCAGTACAAAATCATCATTACTGGAATGCTTCTACCAAGATTTTGCGATGTGGATCAGATGCTTGCGGGAGGTAATAAAAAGTCACTTGTAGCTTATTAGAGCAGCCTCAACTCATCGCGAAGATGTGATGCGTTCAATTTCATTTTTCTCCGCATTCCAGTAGAGAAATTGCTGAGTCACACTTCCAGGGTTCACTATCAGCTTTTGCCATAGCAGAACATTCTAAAATTACTGATTTTCGCTCGCCTGCAAGTTTCCTCAAGATAAATTTCTCAGACATTTTGTGATATACATGAAATACTACGAGCTACCATTCATCTGGATGTGGCGAGAGTTTTGTAAGTTGAAAACAGCAAGGTACTGTTTTACTCTCAACAGTGTTAGGATCAGTCGATTTAGTAACAGTATCCTTTTTTCGGACGGCTGTCGATCATTTTCCGCACTCGACATACGGTTTTTTATTTGTATAATGAAACTTTTTTTCTTTACTTCGAGGAAAATCTTAGCTTTCTTGTTTTGTTCCCACACACTAAAGTTTCCTCTCTACACGGTTATGTTGGAATTGTATATGCTTTTTGTGCATATACAATTCTTAGGTGCGAAAAAAAATCGCGAACTGGAACGTAATTCTATTTTCGCTCGTACAACACATTATAAAGGTCTCAAAGAAATTCTAGTTTTGGAGTCACAGAGATTTCTGCTATATAATAAGTAGTAGTATATTCTAATGAAAAAGCCATCCACAAGCCCTAAATCTACGAACACAGTATGAAGCATAATCTTATTATAGATCAACTCGAAAGACCGACTTTCTTGAAACCTCGGCACATTAATAGTTTGAAACTGTGAAAATGAAAAAAAGGCTTAAAACTAATCTTTATTTAAAACTTCACGAGGTTGCTATCTTTTTCCCGATCGACTGTTCTTCTTTCCGATCAATGAGTTTTCTTTTGCTTGTGGCTGACGTTTCAACAAATACCTCTCTTAAAGAAGCCACAAGTAAAAGAAAACCCATCGACCGGAATGAAGAACAATCGATCGAGAAAAGATACCAACTTCGTGAAGCTTTAAATAAAGATTAGTTTTTAAGCTTCTCTTCTCATTTCACAATCTCATTTGTGCTGTTAGAACATAATGACAAATTTTTCAAAAGCAAAGCATTTTGTTAAAATCAGCGAGATCTAAGCTTGCTTTCGAATGGCTATTAAAATCTAGTAAAAAAACCTGTGTCCAGCGAAGAAGACCTCTGAAAAGTTAGAAGACGAGGACGACCTTGCCGCCCGAAAGGGCTATATCACCAAGCAGAAAATCTCCTTCGAATCACATGCATTGTTGTTTAACTACTTAATCTCATACGACCCCTCATCAAAATTTTATGTGCAAATAGCACTACTTTTTGCATTCTATTTGTTTCCTCGCATTTATCCTCTACAAAAGTTTTCAAATATTTCACGTTTAGCTCTTTCCTTACAGTTACGGAGATAGCGAATTAGACGTTTCTTAAATCATTCCTTGATTTATCATAAGGGAATTTGAGGAGAGGACCGAAACAAGGACTTATTCCGAACCTGCTTTCTAATAAACGCATCAAATCACTGCACTACCTCGCTCTGTTTACAAATAATGATAATAAACTTGAAAAAGGATTGTTTCAATCTTGTCTTGTATTGTTCTATCTTGTCAGGTTTTCCAGCTCAATCTTGTAGCCAATTCTATTGAAAAAGTTTGTAAAATGTTAGCATAGGACAGTTACCTGGCCTGGTAGATTTCTGTAAGGTTTGCCCTATATGACTGGTTTTCATCGAGAACTGCCTGCATAGATTTGCTCTTGGTTAGCCTTTCGGATATAAATCTCGAATGCTTCCTTCTTTGTCTATGAGATCTTGTCACAAGACGGTTACACTGATGCATTAAGCAGCTGAGACTCCACGATGACGACGTTTGTGTGAATAGGCACATATTGTGCACTCGCTTTCAGGTTGATTATATTACATATATGGACGAGCTAGCTGATTTGGTCGGATGCAGGCCAAGCATCACAAAACTTGTCCTATCTGATCCACTTTTGGCATTTAAGGTTAGATGCATTGTATTATTATAGTAATATTATAATATCGCGAATATCACCTATTTTACATTTGAATTCTATGGAACACACTGACATAGTTACTATCTAGACTATGCGTGAATGGAATAGATAATATTCTGCATATGTGAGCGTTTGAGCAAATGCTTTTGAATTTGAAAATACTCAACTGCATGCAAGAATTTGAAATTTTTCCCAGAAAAGAAATCGCTGTCCAATTATGATTGACTGTTTGACAATATCGATGACTTACCTTTTTCAGCCTATGCGAAAATAGTAGTAGAGGAAGCCGAACACACGTGAACTATTTTGAAGGTTAAGCGAGATCATTCTAACCAGTGTTAAGAACAATACATCATACTAAAGGTACCATATCAAATTGCGACGGTCTTCGTCTTCCTCAAGCTAGCAAAGCCCTCTAAGCAGCTTTACTCAATTAGTTATCGTTGAGAATACCATGTGGTATTTCTCGACGGCTACGTGATACAGGTTAAGCCAGTAGTATGCTGGTGTTGACTCTGACGTAAGTAGTCAGCGAAAACTATGATCCATCTGCATATGGGAGGAATTTCGCCTTCTACATCATTCGTGAGCGGTCGGTTGATTTTCTTCCCTACTTCTACTTTTGATTTCGGTCTAACATCATCTCTGAACCAACTAGTAGGAACCCCGGCCAGGCACCCATTGCCGAAATCCATTCCTTGGAAATGACATCATGAATACCTGAAAAGGCCCTTGCCTTACGTCAGGAAACCAAGGAATATTATATGCACGGCCAGCAATATACCAATTGGAATATGTGGCTGGGCTCCGCACAACTAGTGAAGACGGTCCTGCATCTAAGAAAATAAGTAATGCATTATGTATCTAAGAAAGTAAGTAAGTCAGCAAAAAACTTCATGCTTTATTAGAGGCTAATAAGATCGCGAAATATAAATGACACAAGGAAAAGATGTTGTTATTACTGAATTACAAAATCCAGTACTAAGTGTTTTTCGTCCTGTTCATTTTATATTCGCAAATATTTAGTCTTTCAATATTGCTGGATCTATGCCAATTCAGATCTATTTTGGCCCATGTGTACCGTATTCCTATCGTTTACATGGTCCTCATGCGTGGAGTGATGCTCGTCAAGCAATTATGACAGTTGATGAACGAGTTCTCCAAGTAAGAGTTCAGTAGAAAGTAATTAAATCAGCACTATAAGTACAAATGCTGTTTAAGATTGCATTTCAAAAATTCACTCAAACGCAAAATTTGTTGGAATTACCAGACATTACAGTTTATTGACTCAGTCAAGTTCAACTCTTTTTTTTCTACGAAGGATGATCTTGTCGTTTCTCAACTTTTTCACAGAGTCGAGGCGCACTTGATAAAATATAAGGTAATGCCTAACCAAAAAATAATGCAAAATGTTGACACTTTTGTGACTTAGGAAAATACAAAATCCATGGATAGGACGGTAACTTAAGGGAAGTCCTTTCCATAATATTCACTTTGCTTCAATATTTACTGGTAGATCTTCTCTGAGAAAAAGCTAAGTAGAATTGGAAAAAAATAGCTAAGCCAACAAGGTGTTACTCACGTTCTGAACCAACGAAATTTGTTGGTTTCGGTGGAGTTCTTCTGACCACTTTCAGGCGACCAGCTCATCTGGAATCAAAGTCGGCCACGGATCGTACGCTTACATTGTAGCAGCCGTTTTCGCTATACTGCTGATCATTCTCATATTCTAGTGTTCACTTCGTTATTGTTTATTTCCTTCGTAATAGTCGTATATCTCAAAAGGAAAGCTGTATTCTTTGACCGTGACCCTAAGAGATCTTTCTCTACATATAATATTACATTCTTTACATTCTAATTCAACACGACTGCTACAGTGGTACAGTTCATTTGGTGATGCGCTTGTTTTTTATTCTAAAAACTCCACAACTCGCATGGAAACTATACATCCATATCTGTTAACCGCCATAACGCAATGGTTTTATGACCAAGCATTGTGGTCGAGTAGAACTGCAACAACTGCTGAGGTAGGCAAGATAGAAATACTCCTTTTGTCCGTCAACTTCGTATTTTCTTTTGCAATTTCTGTATTTTTCAATTTCAATTTCTACAAATTAATTTTGTTATCGACCTTTAGACTTAATCGCAAATGTTCGAATGTGCTTTGCATCACAAAGTCATGCTATGCAAATATCGAAATTTATCAAGTTAGATTATAAACATACGCATTGAAGATGATCGTACACATATCAAACAATTGATATACCAGACAGGCGATTATCTTCCTTTCCTGCATCGCGAAATTTGCGGTTCATCGAGCAAAAGTGATGCTTTCATCAGAAATGCACGTTTCAAAAACATCGTAAATTTATCATCCAAAATAAAAAACATGGTTTATCAGATAGAGGCAGCGGAAAACCAACACGTCAATCGGAGTGAATTGGTAGTCATTGACGGTGTCGTTTAGCATTGGACACGATAGATTGAGCAGGATAAAGTCGTGTGTTATTATGTTCATTATGAGAAGCACTAGTTACACCTGCCAATTTTTCTGCATAAAACTCCAAAAATGAGTCCATACTCGTTTACAAAAAGATTAAGAACGGTTTGTTTCACCCCCACGGACTGACAAAGTTCACAAACTCTGCTGAAACAGAAGTCGTTTTATGAAGCCTTAAATGTCTAGAGCTACATTTGGTTTACAAAATTCTTACGTAGCTACAGAACAGTTTCATTATCCGAATCTCGTCATTTTACAAGATGCTGTTGTTGACAGGAGCTCAATAAATTTTTGCGATTTGGCAAAATGTTTCCAGTACTACTCTTTCAAACGTCATATAAAGGTAGAGTCAAAAAACAAGTTATTATCCAACTTAGAATCAACTCAAAACTCAATTATCAATCAGTTCCTCTTAATATATCCAATAATGTTGAGTGATATGCAAAACATTGAACGTCAGACGAGAATTTAGCCCGCATTTCACCCATCTACGGGCGTGTTCAAGACCGATATGCGTTTGCCAGGCCAAAACGTTGAGGGTTGGGTGCTGACAGATGGATGCTTTGTCTAGCAGGAGTGATTGCAGAACTGGAATGTCGAGAGTACTTTCGGCCAGCACACTCCACCGCAAAACAAAAAGTGCGGATTCGATTGCCCCTTGACGTCCAGAGTTTTCATATCACCAAAATCTTTGGGCATAAATCATACCTTTCGTTTTTGGATGTTTCTCTAGACCACGCTCAAATTTCAGATTGATAGTTATTTTCGAGCCATGCATGTGGTCTGTTATGGGCCCATATACAGTTCAATTCACATCGACCTTTCGTGGTCTAAGGAGACATTTGGAACGAAACGTATGATTATTTGACGATACCAGCCAAGGGCAAAGTGTACAAAACTGCGCGTTTGGTGATTTTATCACTTGTCGACTACTTTAAAATATGTCAACGACTCCTCTATGTAAGGAGGTTCTCGCTCGTGAAGGACTGATTCAGTCGAAAAGCACCGCGTTTGACAAGGCTGCAAGACCGACGAGACACGTGTCTAGTATAAGTGCCCATAACAGAGTCAGGTCATTTTCGAAAGAGCACCGAACCTCACCCGACAGTGCTCATTTTGTACCGTGATGATAGTGATTGTCCTTTGCTAATAATTGCTTTTCATTGGACATTTCATTCATTCATCTAAATTCTTACAATGCGCATATATTCCGATGTTTACACCGGTTTCAGTAGGAGAATTTTTCCAATAAAGAACAAGAATTATCATTGAGCAATCATCGTCATCAAGAACTGTCTTGTATGAAAGGAGCGCTGTCGGGTAAGGAAATACCTGAGGGCACTCTTGCTAAGCAGACCTGACTCAAACGAGAACTATGGCGAACATCACAGAGAGGACAAACAACTATGTAGCATTTTCGCATCAGTCGACTCTGAAGAAGGCGAAACACTTCGATACGTC
This sequence comes from Parelaphostrongylus tenuis, assembly GCA_019055375.1. Lineage (NCBI taxonomy): Eukaryota > Metazoa > Nematoda > Chromadorea > Rhabditida > Metastrongylidae > Parelaphostrongylus > Parelaphostrongylus tenuis. The sequence goes on from JAHQIW010007501.1 coordinate 563,042, forward strand.
AGTCAAAAAAACTTGTTTGATAACAGATTCGTGAAACTGGCTCAATCAACGAAGAAGATATGAATGAACAATAAAGTGTAGCTGACACTATTCCCCTCTTAAAAACCTGGAAACTAGTTAGGTAATGGTACAGATTGTACGGTTTTATTTAAGCCAATGCTGATTGATACTAGAACTAATCCATATCGCCCAGATTTGTACTGCGTACCTTGGAATATCGGTCGACCCCACTCGCATTTCAATGATGATCACTACACGTTTACTGACTGTCTACCTCTTGATTACTTTGCTAACCGCTTCTTCATTTGCTTTATTGTATAACGTCGACAATGAAGTAGACCGGGAAAGCGACTCTCATACTTTTTGAAGATGGAAGCAAAGTTAAGAGCAATCGTACAACGGTCTTGATCAAATGTCGCAGTAGCCTTTGTGACTATTAATTTCTATTCGTAAATGCTGATTTGTTCGTGTAGTGCCCCTAATGAGCGCTGTGGCCTAGTGGCTGTGATGTTGGTCATGGCGCACGTGGAGTCAAGCCCCATCCCCCACTTCACTCCTGCAGTCAACAATGACGTCCCATGAACGCCACAGCAAGGCTATCCTCAAGATATCAAGGAGACTCGCTCATCCAGTATTCTATGTCATTCAAAAAGAACACGAAAAACTAAATCGAGTGCTAGGTACTAGGATTCGCACTGTAAAAAAACACCGTGTTGCTGGATGAAATAAAGTGCTTTAAGTGGTCATAATACAAGAGGAGGCCGTGGCTGAGTGGTCACTAATGCAGGTTATCAGGAGGTTGACTACTAATCAATCTTCTCTTCCAACTTTTTCTTGTAATCTATGAATGAAGCGCCATACGGAGCGTCTAAGCTCTTGTTCGTCCTAGTTACAAAAAGATTACGTTGCCCGACCGTTTTCTATACCACTCATAAGGTCACATCAATACGCATTCTTAAGCAGCACTCAAAACAACACGCGAAATGTTTTGAGCACGTTTTTCGGAAGATACTTGTGAAGAAACACGTCGATTGCCAGAAGTGTGAAGATCAGCAAAGAAAATTTTTATGACTGGTCGTTTAGATAGATAAACATAGGATCTATATAACAAATGTGAGGGAGAGAATCTGGATAAGACCTAAGGCGACGATCAAACAGCAAATGATTTACGAAGCTGGCCAGAATGTCAAAATTGTCGTCAACATCAACGTAAACATAGCTATACCAGAAACGTGACATGCAGTGTCGTTTTCAAAGCATTGAAACTACTGACGAGATGACTGTAGCTTTTCAAAGTTCTGTAGAATATCTTGTAGCACCTTTCATAGTAAAAAGTGCTCTCTGAGTTATTTAATTATTCCAAAAGGAACTAAAAGGAGAATATACTATTCATAGTAAGTTCCTCTGGTTCGACATGAAATTAACGACAGTTCTTTTAGATTTTATATGTGTACAAAAATCGTTCCCAATGTTTGCTCATGCACTATTTAGGAAATTTTTCCCTTGTGTAGCACTTTGAAACCAGCTCATGCTCCTCCGGCAAACGACTGAAAAGCAAGCAATGAATATTTGATTTGCAGATTAAACTCTATAAAACGCAAAAAACGACTCTAGTCCATCATTTTTTGAGGACGAGGAATAGCTCACATTATATGTCAAATTTGTTGACCAACCTTTTGTTTTGCAGATCTCAGAAATCTATTTTTGATATAAGAATGAATGGAGACACTGTTCAGTGATGAGCACGAGTTTCATGTTCGACCACATCTTGCCTGCCGAGTCCCAAATCCGTTACAAGTCAAGTAATTCACACAAAACTTTTCTGGGATGAACGTACCTTCTGCAATTCCTAACAAACACAAAGTGCAGTTAGTAATGCATTTGAGAGAGCAAGATCACACTGTGCGAAATATTAACAACTACACTATTCGATGTGGTGAAGGTTATTTGTATTCAAAAGCATCCATTCACAGGCAAAGCTCCTCACCTTATCTTTATCGGCCCAGCCAATGGAGGCTTTATCTTTTCCATTATCAAGATTAGCCCACGTATTCGTTACCCTTCTCATCGACGACTATCACAGAGGCAGACTCTCCAGCGTGTACCATATTCCACCCACCACTTGCACCTTCCGATCTCGTTAGCCATTTGTATTCAAGACCCATCTGAAAAACTGCTCTATCCAACATAATTCGCTATTGTTGCTCCAGTTATTTTACCTTGCTTTCGTCAGGTACGGTGAGCATTTGCATTGAGCCGATTTCTGGACACTGTTCTCTTGGTTATTGGCACTAAAGCTTGCCATGATCTAAAAGAGATTTCACGTATATAATCTGTCAGTAATGCAGAATGATTACGATAATTCCAAGAGAACCTTTCCACTCGGACTCGGAAAGGCACGGCCGAATACTGGCTCTCCGTGCTTGTACCAAAAGGCACGTATTGGTTCATCGGACCAGTTTCTGTCCTTTAGCTGTCCGTAATCAGCCTAAATCTTGAGTTATATCAAAGCAGTCTAATACTACAGAAGCATAATCAAGCCGCTGCTCTTCGAAATGTACCAACCGGCACAACCAGGAGAATTGTCTCCAAATTTCATGTCGCCCCCAAGGTCTTCATAGATCTCAATACCAGTTGGTGGTGGACGGAGATTATGGAAAATTCCAAGGAACTCTTGTGCTGGCCTACCACCCAAGCTCTCTGTCTTACCGCCTACCGACACCAAAGCGATTTCAGTGCTTAGGTCCAGGTAGCCGACTCTTTGTCGCCCGTCCTTGCACGTCATCAACACGGGTGTCTACTGCCCACATCGCACGACTTCACGGTGTGCTTCGCCTGCTAAGCGTGTCTTTACAGGTAGTCATTCATACCTTAAGCTACATTATGATGCGAAAAATTTCAAAAGAAATATAGGAGGGAAAAATTGTTGTATATTTTTATCCAGCATTATGAAGCCGCATCATGGTTGCAAAGAATCAAATGTTAACACAAAAATGATTATTTGGCATATTGGAATTTGAGTTGTGGTCTCAAGAAGACACTCAAAAAGAAAGGTATGATATACTAATGATACCAGCCAAGAACAATCGAGTGTGACAACACTGTGTGTTCGGTGATAAATTCACCGGACATAGAGTGTAATATGTTCGTCGTCGTCTACTCCTAATATAGGGGACTGAGCGCTCCGAGAGGTTTGGCAGACGAGAAGGGTACCGCCCGACTGACGAGATTGTCATGGCTCGTGTATCGAGTTCTATAAGTCAGCCCTTATAACAGACCACATAACATGCATGGCTCAAGTTAACTCTTGTTGTTTAGATGTAGTTCGACATCTGCTTGAGTTTCATGTCATCGCCGCCTTATATTTGATACAATAGAAAAAAATCAATGCCCGTTGTTTGATCACTGTCGAGTACTTCGTTAGACCTCATCAACCTGAGCATAACTTTGTAATCTGGTTAGTCGCGTTTGATCGATGTCTGAGCTCGTTTTGCACAGATCTTATATCAGTTTATGTAATGGTCTATTTTTAACTTGCATCTGGTCAAGTGGATAGAAGAAATAAGTTGGTCGTCACTCACCAATATGCAAGTGAATCAAGTCTCCCTTATAGGTGAGAATCTGGATTGTCCACCGAGATCCTTAGCTCCGTACAATTCGACTTTACTATAGGGGAACGAACACTCGACACCGCCTTTATTATTCCACGCACGTCCATGGATCGGCTTGCCATTCTTGTGCCACAGTGCGACGTACATATTCTGTTGACCGGGGACACGAACCGGGTTGTCCGGAAATGGAGCACTAATTGGCTGAAATGCTGCCCAGTGTTTTGTTGAAAGATAAAAACCAATAGTAAGTGAACGGCTTTACCTGAACGTCCAAGTGTCTTTCTTCGGGGCCGGCATACTTCCAGGTAAATTCTTCGTTGGTGAGTGAAATGCCTGCTCCAATGTTGTGTTTGTGCACTCTCAGATAACTTTATCACCGCTTCGATATTGATAAGAAAAGCAGTGAGAACAGAAGTAGAAAAATACTCCGTGTCTGAAGTGCTGTGATTAAGGACTGTGTAGATTGTGTTGTTGCAAACTTGAATCCATCACTTTACACAACTTAGCAATCGATTCCATACTACAGAATGCTTCCGACGATTGTAATGCCTGCAGAGATTACGAAGTTCTACGAAAAGACATATATACTACTGTAGAGGAAATGTATAGATTCAAGAAACTCTTTACTTTATTTGATAAAGTTGTGTTTTGCTTGCGTTTGGAATTTCATAGTTGATATTCAAAATGCACCATTATTCCATCAAACTATGTTAAACACGATTTCCTTCAGAATAAAAAGAGAAAAACTTTGATGGTGTATGAAGTAGATTCTGTTCTATTAGACACGTCGCGGCTTCAAAATTTTTTGGCCTTTTTTTCTTTGTTGATGTGCTGTAAGTAATTCATAACGCTCTATGCAGACTTTTTGACAACTGGGACGTGCTCAGCTACTATACTACGACGTTCAAGAAGAGCGAAAACGAATTGATGCTGAAACTGATATCCACACAGCGAGAAAAATTTACTGTGAAACGGATCAATAAAGTGCTCTTCTATTCCAATGCTTCCGAAAAAAGTTGATAAAAATTTATAAGTAAAATCACATTTATGAAAGTGCTAGCGCATGTCAAGTACCCGCAAACGTCAAGTCGTCAAGTCGTGCGAGAAGAGAAAAAAAGCCCGGCTGCCCATTTCCATGAAATCGCAACTATTCAGTTGCTTCGAAGTATGGATTACAAACATTAATGGAGGAAAGTGAGAAAAACGAGTTATTCGTCCGCAAAAATTGAATCGTGTCAATACAAAGCATGACAGCATGTATGTTGTCCGAAACACCTGTAGAATCTAATAGTTGTGGACTGACGATTCAGGTTATCAGAAGGATATTAGAGGAATGGTGCTGGTTCTACACCGTCTTTAGCAATCTTACAACTCACATAAACCGTCTTAGCGTGGTATCCTTAAGGTCACAAGAACATGTGACTCGATCACTTCTACGACACTTATGGTGAAGCGAAATCCTCAAGGAGCAGCTGGAACAACTCTCAGAATATTCGAAGACTGTGGAGCGATTATTACGAGGAAACGAATCGAGTGCTAAAAGTACTAGGATGCGCACTGTAATAATGTAATATCAGGTCGTGTAGATAGTAAAATGAAACTATAAGTATTTTATCTGTTATAATATAAATGAATTGATATAGTAAAAGCTTTTAGTGAGTGAAAAATTTTACAGCTTGTTATAAACTGAGCTGAGAAAGCCTTTTTTGAAGTTTGAGGGAAGCTGGGACTTGTTTCTCAGTTTTGGTTGCACATGATTGTGCGCATGCACATCATCCGCTGTTGTGTAAACTTCGAAGCAATCAGTGTTGTGCTGTTGTGATGCATCATCAAGACATTCAGCGATGACGCCGTTATCAGACTTGATCAGCAATATGTAAGGCATTCAAATTGTTACAGAACACTTACATATAAGTAGTCTTATTCAGCTAAAGCAATCAAAAAAGTGCTAGATATGGCATTTTATTGGCCAGGTCTATGATTTATGGCAGAAGCATCACTGTATTTGATCCTATATTGAACCTGGAGTTTAACGCTACTCTCGACTAGTAGCAGGCTTGTTCAGCCATCTAGTGTTCATTTGATCACTTGCTATCGTCGTGCTGCGTAAACAAACAAAGCATTTTCCGCAAAAGATCCTCGACAATGCTTCATTATTTTCACGTTGTTACAATATGAATTGCACTGCTCGTTGGGTGTAGTTTTCCATTAACTCGTAAAGTGTTTCATGACCACCAGCACACTTAGTACAAACAATCAGCTTTTACATCTCTAAATTAAGGAAAAAGTACTTCGACATCCGCAGAAAATTCAAAATTTATAAGTAACATCAACTAAGAACAACAATAATTATTCTCAAAAATCAAGACAATCACTATCCACATTACGATCTTCTGCTCACGATCTGCAAACTTCCGGATCTGCTCAAAATACAATTTCTTGGACTTTGAACGAAAGAACTTCTGACATGCTTCTTAAAGTTGATCAAATGTCTCGGAACGGCGTCCACGCAGGAAATGTTCCGGAACTGGATGACGCAACATTTGGACTGTAGGCTGGGTGTGACAAGACTACAACTCCCCCAATTCACCAAACTTACCTTAGTTTTCTTTGCGGCCTAAAGCCTGTTCTTGCTGGAGCAGCGCGCTTTCGACGAATCAATATAGAGTACGCATTTCCTTCAACGCATCGTAGACTCGGTCCAGATGCTTTCTTATAAAAATATTCCTGAGATATCCCTATGAATTTACAGTAATTGATACTATGTGAAACAAACATAAAATATGAAATTTTCAAGGGGTTAAGGAACATTTTCTCAACGTAATATATAAAGAAATTGTCGTGGCTATAAGCGTCAGCAATTCGAGGGGAGATCTGTCAACGGAGTTGAGCAGAATCGACAAACAAATAAAGTGGAAGAAGTATTAGGTTGGTGCAAAAGTGATGACGGTTTATGCATTGCTAAGAAATTTGCCATTTGACATTGAAATAATTTTTAAATAAATTTACTTATGCTAAACGGCTTTCTGATGCACATTTTTGCATGATGTTTTTCCAGCACTTTTCACCTGCTGTTTTTTAGCTTTTTTGGAGACTATGGAAAGAACGATGAATGGTGCAAAAGTAGTTATGGTTACACATCGTGAACTCAAAATAGGTCACAAAGTACCAGGGACAACTCGTGAAAGCCGCTAGCAAACGTACAGTACAACGATGGTTTAGGAAGTTTTCTATAGGAGACCAGAGCCTTAAATATGAGGAGCGTAGTAGCCGGCCAAATAAAGTTGACAATGCTGACCCTCCTAAGACTATGAGAGATGTTACACATGAACTCAACGTAGACCAATGTGCAACCGTTCGCTTTTAGAAATAATTGGAAAAATGAAAAAGTGTTTGTTGCAAAGTATTTGCCTTTTGAATACAGCCAGCTAACCACGCGTTGCACATTAAACCTTTGGAAAGTTGAGCGATGTGGGTTACGAACTTTTGTCTTATTCTCCATTTTCGCCAAACATCGCTCCTAACCACTTCCACATCTTCAATCTTCTCGACAACTTTTCAGGTAAAAAGCTTCTACAACCAGCAGGATTAAAAGTGCTTTTCAAGAGTCCATCGATTCCCGAGGGACCGATTTATGCACTGGAGAAGTAAACAAATTCAATCCTCTTTAAATCTGTGTTGATCGTAATGGTTCCTATTCTCATAAAAAAGATGTGTTTGAGCCTAGTTGTCATGACTTAAAATTTCACGCTCCGCAATAGGTTTAGAAATGTCACTATGTGCTGTCACTATTCATGTAATGTGAAGATGAACCATCGAAGCACCTAAAGAGATAAATCTACATCAAATTAACCCAGAACCAGATTTGCAAAAAATAATGATTTGCAGATAATGCGAGCAACAATGAACAACTATGATGTAATTCAATGTAAGTAGTCTATTTGCTAAAGTATGCACAAATTCCTTTGAGAGGAAATTCGTGCAGCCGAAAGACTTCTCATCTATAAGTTCCTCACGTCATTCATCAATTCAAAATTAGATTATGCCGACACAACCCTATTATTAAGTCTTCTCGTAATTTCTGGCACCAGAGTAATAAACACCAAATTTATTAACTCAAAGTAGTTAAAATTGCTTAACAATACTACTGAAAGTATAGACCATTAGTCTGAATACATTTCTGTCATCTCTCAGGCAATGAGTCAGTCCAACCTCATAGAGTTCGTCATCTCAAGATCCAAAGAAAGTGCTAATCCTTTGCGCAAATGATTGATGTCTCGGAACTTTTTACTGCTCAGGAAGTGCTTCAGCGACCACAAGGGGTGATAGTCAGGCAGCGACAAGTGAGGACTGTGCGGCGGATGATTCAACAACTCCCAGCTCAGTTCGGTCAACTTCCCATTGTCAGTTTAGCGATGTGCAGCCTTGTGTTTTGTTAAGGCATGATGAGATTGCGGCAAAGTCGATTTGACAGGGCCCGATTGTAGTGGTTCCAGGCAACTTTTCGTGTTGATCGTCTCTCCGACTAGTAGCTAATTCCAGTGATTCGGTTCGGTTCGCTTTTAGAAGATGACGAGCGTAGCCTCTAATGCAAACCGATTTGAGAAATTAAAGTTCCTCGTAGACCTGGTGACAACCATTGAACCGAAGAAGTTGACTTTTGGAAAAAAATCCACTTTTCGTCGACGGTGACATACTTGACCAGAAGTGAAGCTCGAAGATGAGGACGATGCAGTTTTTGAGCGTTATTGTTGCAGAAGAGGTGAGCTGATCTTGATAGAAATAAAGTTTATTCTGCAGAAGTTCCTTTTAGAACTAGTCGTGCGTGAACCAATGCCATTGTGAAACATGAATATTAAATTGAATTACAGAGTGATATTTGCATACTTTCTTCACTAGTGGTGGCGATGAATGTCCAACTCTGAATGGATTTTTGATTGTATTGTGGAATTCTTTGAGTTTGTAACCATTTATAGACCATCCATCGATATCTCTTAGGGACGGTTGTTGTGTAGTGTGTTTCGTGTTAATTTTGTGATTGCAAACACATTTGGTTACTTATTCATTGCAAAAGCCCGTCATACGTATGACTGAGCTAATCATCAATCAGCTACAGAATTCATGATGATACATTGTTATCGCCAATGAACCATTGAACTCTGTTGAGTGAGAGATTATCACAATCATACAAGATATATCTGGTGAGTTTTATTTTTCCAAAAAACTGTTTGAAAATGAAAACACTTTTATCCACGATTTCAAGAACTAAAGTGTCTACTCGTATCTTTTTCAAAGCGTAATTGGAGCAAAACTACAGTGGTTGAACTATTCTTTCTTCGGGAATGCTTTTATACGAATTTGAAGAGCATGGAGAGCTCCTTAGTTTGCTATCTGCCTACATGAATTATGAGAGATGTTAGAAGTTCAGCTCTAATCTGTAAACACTGTCCAGAGAAGCAGACTGTTGTCAATAAATGCCGAGGAATCTGAAACACTTTAAACTCAATCGAACGAGGCAAAATTATAATAAACAGTGCTAATTAAAAAAGTATTAGATGTTTACAGGCCGCCGGAAGTGAGTCGTCGCTGAATGTGAGACAAAAATCATTGCGTGTTTTCAGCTACTCCTCTCCTCCTGGAAAAGTAATCGTTCATCAGGCCGGTAATTTTAATGTACGGAAAATAACGACAAGAATGTTGAAATACAAAGATAACTCAGAGCCTTGGGCGGATTTCGAATTCGCTATCATACTATCCGGCGGCTCCTTTTTGAACGCTGCATTCACAAGGTTCTTGCATAGCGTTTTTCTTGGTCATGTCTCAACCTTATGGGTCAAATTAGCACTCACCCCTCAAAAGAACTGATTAGAAGAGCACGAATGGACATTCAGCTCAGCTATGCTGAAACTTTATTCGTAATTACACTATTTCACTTTCATATAATTGGTCTCATTTTTAAAATGCTTCACTAAACATGCACTGGACACAGAGCTAAAACGGAGAAATTTCGAATTGGAACTCGCCATTTCCGCACAGTCTGATTTGAAATATCAACGAGAACAACTATGGAAGCGTTCTGAAAAATTACAGGACTCTAAAAATATGCTATAAGAAAGTTTTTGATGTCAACCAAGCACATTCCTCACCAATAAGAACTTGCGGCTGGTCGTCAACAATCTTATGAGCAATAAGGCGGGTAGTTTTTAATGAAAGCTTTTTCCTGTACGATTGAAATTTAGATATTATGTATAACAGCTGAGGTTGTGGATGTGCTCTAGCGAGCAGATTGCAGGTCAATTTGTTCCTTTCGAGCTTTGAAGAAGGCTAAAACGCCGACGCGCTAGCCACTGCTGAATAAATGTTTTATAATAAAGAGGGTAACACTGACTTACAAAACAATATCAAAATTTAGAAAAAGTCGGTCCAGAGAAGGGTCGCGTGTGCCTTGTAGTATCACTATAACAACAAGAATTATTATCATCATTTGTATCACCTGCCATCCCGTCGGTCTAGTGACTCAAGCGGATACCACAATCCCCCTGTAGGATCACCTCGTTAAAGCGATTCGTTAAACTGTAGAACCTCCGTAGGCAACCTTCGATCTATTGTCATGTTCCAATTCTAAATGCGCAGCCGCCCTCTCTTGCACAGCTCAAACAACTTCACGTCTTTACTTTTTTAGATGTGTTGGCGAAATAAAGGTGCACTTCTAAGAAGACAGAAGACTATTTAGTAACTCCCCTCAAAGCTACAGATCTTCTTAAAAATTTATTAGTGTTCGGCAGTGTCATTCACACTACTCTCACTGCATTTGCTGTCCTTTTTTATGTTAAGCACGAAAATTCCACTCATGACATGTGAGATGTTCTAGTTCTACAATGTTCCATTACCTGTCACTGATCTCATATTCCTTCTCAGCAGATATTTTTTCATCGGAGCTTGCCAAAGGTACAGTTATGGAGCTTCTCAGTCAGTTTACCTCTTTTTCGCGCTCTTGATCGAAAGTACGTTGAAGATAGGGTCAAATACCTCATATTAGTATGGTCATACGCCCTTTTGACAACCCTTTTCACACACATAACAGTAGTTTCTGGGTCTGCCGTAAACAAGTAAAGAAGGATGGGTTTCAATATGGCCTGTCGAAGTTTTGCTCAGAAGTCACGTAAATTGTCTGTTTGAGGCGACCACCTCGTACACACTTCTTGGCGCTCAAATAAGCAGACATGCGTATGGACTATGGGCAGGTGAATAAAAGGGTAAGCGATAGATATCATGATTGACCAGTCCTTTGAGCTGCACCATGCATTCAACTCCATTCGTAGCATCATGAATGTGATTTATTGTCTATTTATTCTAAACGATAACTTGAGTATCCTATCATCTATCAAATCAATATTTTCATCTTCTTAGACAAATTTCGAACAAATTCCTCGTCTTTCAAGGAATAAGAGATTTAGTTTACGGAGAGCGACGCTATCGATCCAACAACACTATTTGTCTATTGCATGAAACTTTTAGACACTGCGTTATAGCTATCCATACCATAATTGTAAAATATCCATACCACGTGGTTAAGTGCAAATATATCAGTGTAGCTGAGGCAAAGTTCTGAAAACCTTTTTCACTTATTAGCTGAACTGAACGTTTCTTGATCCGTGTTCACCTTTATCCACATCCAGACTAATTGCGATTGTGACTCTATAGTTCAATCCTAATAGACACCCGTGGAAAAGAGATTTTTGGATGTAGAAACATCATGGGAATATCATTGCACTTCATGCAGAATATGTAATAGATTTTTCAGCGGAATAATAGATTAGCAAGTGCACAAGGAAAAAAAATCTCGGCACTCATAAGCTTTATAGGATGCCGTCGTAATTCCTTTGCTTCGTGTTTTGTAAAATCGCTCAGAAGAACTGAATGTGAAGGTATAATTTGATTTACGGACGAGAGATCGAACTGAAACTAGGCATATTTATTTTTCCATAGAGAAACCCATTACAATTCAATAGAGTCTGTGAAAGTAGAGCTTCAGTTATTTTGACGCTCCAATCTATGATGGTGGCGAGTAACGTTTAAGAGTACAAAGTCACTGGTCCGGATGGCTACACTTCATTAGGAGCAATATGAAAAACGTTCCTTGAAGAAATTTGCAATTTTCTTCCTCACGAAGTCACAGATTTGGGGAAATTTGATTGATCAGTGCATTATTTCATTAGATTTATAAATGGCATAAAAAAAAGAGGCTTTGTCATCACCGGAAAAATAATAGTACAAGATATACTTTTTTCTACAACCATGGAAATGAAAGCTTAAGGAGCATTGTTTATTTCTTGAACAACATGACAGCCTTATAACACACGTTCATCAAATTGAGCTAGTAGGACAGATTTCTTTGAGTTTATCATGCCACCACCTTCTTGAGTCCTCACAACTAGCTCATCAGGTTTGACGCATGGACGTAAGGCGTATCGCAATACTGCAACATTCTTCTCAAATCATTCTCATACGGTGGAGATGAATATGACTCAAGCTTGGATAAGCATCTGAATAAGAATATAGATCCAATTAACCAGACTTGTTGGCCACCTGACTGAAGCCATTGCAACCGTTTTGCAGCTTCTCGTACGTTATCATCGATTTGATGTTGAAATATATCTCCGATAAACCAAGCAATTGAAATGAAATTACACACTCTACAAAGAGACTTTTATCCATTTTATAATGAATTCAAAACTCTTCTCATGTATTCACAGCCCAAGCTCGACTTCATGAACGAGTTGTCGTGCTGAAAACAGCCTCTTTGAATGGTATGAGAGAATTATTGCACTCAAAAAACAGCTTGCTTTGTTCTGAGCATCAATCGGCTTCTAAGCATAATACGGTCTAACACCGTTCTCTACACTGATTTCAGGTCGTGTTAGAATATCAGTGAAATAGATCTGAATAACGAGACTTGTTGGCCAATCAATGACAATGAATTCTATCATTGAATATGGTCAGATGCAACACTTTATAGAAAAGTAATCAAATTTTGCATCGATGTTAATTTTCCAATGTTCCGTTCAACTTCTGTCATGTACCACGCCTTGCATCGTCTCGTAATTGATTAAACACTAACTTGATAGCATTTTTTGAAAGCCAATCAGATCTTCAGAAATATTAACAGATCAGCTAGAATCTGTTACCTAACGGAATCCATAGATGTAGGATTTCGCCTTGGTTTATTCAATCAATCAGCATTGACGACAAAGCGACTCCTCCAAGAACCTCACTTTTTTCGTGGGTAAATTTACTGCACAAAAGCTTTTTCATTAGAGTGCTTGCAATCAATCGATAGTTTAAAATATGGAGATTCTATATGGTATGCGTCATTTGTGGAAAGATATCTTCTTGGAAATTTCCTAAATAATTGTCTAGAACAATATTTTCTTTTTTATGTCTCTTTCGTAAAAGTGGTGTCGTGCAAATAGTCCACCGGCAAATTGTTATGAGGACGATATTCCCCTACGGCTAGGGCCATTATCTCATCTTGATAATAATCACTTCAGAGTAGATTTTTGATATTTTATAATTCCTCAGTTTATTCCTCAGAACCAAAGGTTTCGGTTACAACTGGCAAATGCAGGAGTAGCTTTTTTTTTTCTTTGCAAGGCCATATGGACGAGTAGAAAAAATCTTGAAGCATAGGCGAGATAAGAAAAGCTCAGAAATCTTTCTTCTTGGAACCACAGAGAGAATCCGATTCATTAATCGGAAATCACCTTTTGTGCACTTTTGACTAATCTTTATCCAAGAGAACTCAAGTGCCCGTAGACATCGATGTGGCGAAGAAATCCGATGCGCTCTCTCCTTTCCACTGTGACTTCCGTTGGATAAATTCGTTTTTCTCCGCTATTCGGAAATTTTTAAGAGTTTCTCTTATCGTTCATAAGCTCTATAATTTTTCTATACGCTCATCTGCTTGTAATGTATGTATAACACTTGTGTGCCAACAAAAAAAGGTACACAATACGCCATAACCGTAACATCTAATTGTGAGAATTGAATTGAGAAAATCTGAAATGTCATGAGCTTGCTTGTAAGCGGTTATAATCAACATTAGAAGAAACATTGAAGTCCTGGAGTTTGTCCGCTAAGATTGGTATTTGCATGTAGGTAATTTGAATGCATGGTTTTTTGTATTATATATAGCGACGTAATTGCATATATATGCATATATATGCATATACATATGCATATACATATATACATATACATGTACATATGTAATATATATATTCATATAGATATAGATGATAGATATATTGTGTGTACGAGTTGCTTTGTAGATTGTTTTCGAAAGATCACTTATGATTGCGGTAAGAAATTTCTTTACCGCTTGGAGACTTTTTTGTTCCTGTATGTGCCATACCCGTTTAGAGCGATTTATTTTGTGCATACGAGTTCTTCTTGGACTTTTTTGGCGAATCAATAGCTCATGGAATTCAGATGTAAAACTCCAAATGATCCAGAAAAAGTGTCTCTTAGTTCATAAAATCTTCTTGATTTGGTTGATGCCACTGATGGTCTACAAATAAGACTTATTCGGCTGAAGTTTCGACTCTTCTTCTTCAGAGATCCTGGCTGAAGCCCGTTGTCCATAATCGTTCGCTCTCTTCGTGGATCTGCCTCTTCGCAGCCGTTCGAGTCGAAACTTTTTCGCAGGAGCAGCTTCTGAATGTTGAACCTTACTCACTTGGCGATTTCCTCAAATACGAGATTCATTTGTTGGTTACCCGTTAATGCCGACTTGTTTCGTTTTCTTCGAGGAATCTATCCGCTCGTAGCCGATGTCGTTATCAGCCAATACAAAGCGTAATGAAATTTCTAGAACCGACTTTTCTCAGTGGTGCCATTGAACAAGATTCCGACTAGATCTGCAACGAAGACGGACGACTGTGGACATTCGACTCGAAGCATCGTCACTGAAAAACACGAAGACGTCGAAACGTTAGCCGAGTTAAGCATATGTATCAACTTAGTGCTATTAGCTATGCCAAAGGGAAAACTGTTATTTATCACTAATGTTGAAGTTGCAAGAGAGCCGCTTTCCAAGATATGTTTCTTCTATAATTTGCCACGTAACTTTTTGCAGCAGGTATCTTTAGTCGGAAAAAGAAAATGATCTCTGAGGAGGCATTTGCATGGATCAAACTAACGATTGATAACAAGCGCTCCAGAAGACTTCGCGTCCACCAAAACCGACCGTCGGAATGAATGTAGTTTTTATATATGAAACGTCTTCGTCAATGTGTTCTTAGAATTTGGATGATGTGTTGGAGTGAAAGTTTTCGATCAATAGAGAATTGCGTTTTTATTCATATTCCATGTCCATGAGCATATACCGGTCAATATAGAATCCATCCAGCCTGCCTAGTCGTCGAGAATTCCTTCTCAGATACAAAAATTAGTGTAAAAATTGAGCGGAGCGCTAAGAAACGGCCCACTGACTTGTTGTCCACTCGCAGTCGCATCCAATTGTCGCGTCGCGGCGACGAAGTAATAGAGTTGTTCGAGTGATAATTTTCCCAGTAAATACTTAGTTGAGCAGGAAGTTGTCAGATTATCTGATAGAATATGAAACACTCTTTCTCGTGATACCAAAATTACTGCATAGCGTTGTAGAGCGAAATTGTCTCAGCGATGCGAATTGTGTCAGTGTTGTTTTCGAGTCGGAAAAAAGTGATTTTAGTACGAAAACTAGCAGAGATTTCGGAAGGGTGGTTTTTCAGTTATAGAGCACAATGTATTGTTATTCGAAAACAAATGTGACCTCGATGATCGGTGTTGTATTCTGGCGGAATTCTTTGACGAAACCTCTCCAATCCAACAATTTTCAACATCGTCAATGTTCTCTGCATGTTTTCACACTGAATTTAAGCTCTATTTTGCCGAATTTTTACATAATTCGAAAGAAGAAATCCTCTAATTTCCGAAAATACAAAAATTCTGGAAAAAACCAGATCAGATAGCATTTTATTATCGTTCATTCAACCATCACTAACAGCGCAGTGGTGCTTATCGCGCCTCTTGCAGTGTCTCTGAAAGGGGGCGCAGCGGGGGAACCCGGCATGCTAGAAGATCGGACCGCAGAGATCGCAAGTACATAGTCTTTCCCGGTTCTACTACAGCTATGTCCGAAGTTGCTGCAGCTCCAGCTACTGCTCCGACGTCACAGGCGACGAAGAAGACTAAGGTTGTTTAGGTGTTTCTTGTATAGCCATGATTTAGTGTCGCCTTAATTCGAGCTGCCCATGGTGTTTGATTCAGCAGGCCAGCAAAGCGAAGAGTGAGAAGAAGCCGAGGACGTCTCCGAGGCATCCCGTCTACGGCGCGATGATCAAGTCGGCCATCAAGGAACTCAAGGACCGAAGAGGAGTTTCAAAGCAGGCCATCTTGAAGTACATTGTTCAGAAGTACAAAGTTCCCGATAACGAGAAACAGGTTCATAACGCGATGGTTTTTTTTTTTGCGTTTTTTGATTTCGATTTTCGAACGATTCGGATGTTCTGTGTTGTTTTGAGGGCTATGAGTAGAAACCTCGAGACATTCGACGGACAGTCATCGATTTTCAGATTAATGCTCGTCTTCGAGCTGCCCTGAAACGTGGACTACAGAGCGGGCTTCTCACGCAAGCAACCGGTAGTGGAGCGGCCGGACGATTCCGCCTGGCCGAGAAGTCGAGCCACGAGGCTGCTCCCAAAGCAGCTAAGAAGCCTAAGGTGAAGAGGAGCAAGCCTAAGCCGAAGGAGAGTGCACCTGCGCCTGCGGTGAGTTATCGTCTAGTTTTTTCCTGGGAATGTGGGCTTATTGGTTATTTCGAAAATTTGTATATATATGTATATGTATATATGCATATATATGTATATATATGTATATGTAGTATATATATGTATATGTATATATATGTATGTACATATGTATGTATATGTATGAGCGCATGTGGCGCAGTGGTTAGAGGTGCCCTGCGTCGCACACGAGGTCAATGGTTCGATCTCGCGCTCATGGCTCACCAAGCCATCCATCCCTCCGGGGTCGGTAAATTGGTACCAGGCAGGTCTCAGACTTGTCTGGGAGGATAAGCAGCACTGACTCGGTTCAGCGGGAGGCCACCGCGAGTCATTGTAAAGGCCAGATGTGCATTCAATCACCTCAAACGAAGTTAAAAATTGAAGTAGAATGCATGGCGCATCCCTCAGGGATTGATCAACGCCGAGAGCTTTATCCTTTATCCTTTTATGTATATGTATGTACATATGTATATATATATATGTATGTACATATGTACAATATATATATATATATATATAATATATGATTAGAACGAGATTGTTCAGTGCACTCTGGCCCGTATAATACGGCGGGATGACGTAGGAAGACAGGTGTTAACAAGTTAGAGGTCGAATATAATGCATAGCGAATCGTCCGGAACATCGATGGGATTCGGAGAAGGAATATGTTAATGTACACACTGCGGACCATTTACGTTCCTTGTTGATTAGTCCTACAGCATGGAGTTTTTAGCAAGAATTTCATTCGGCTTGAGTTCTGGTGTGTTTTGTCCTCTTCAGAGCCGATGATTCAAGTCGATTATGCGCTGTCGTTCGTCCTGTGGATCTTTGCCTTCGTCTCGCTCGGGCCGAACTTTCTCCAGGAAAGATAGCCCCAGAAAACAAGAGTGATATCAGTACTAATGGGTGGTTAGTTAGTTGGTAAAACAACTAGTTACTTAGCATACGACTCATCCTGTATGTAGGGAATTCCGCCAATGAGGTTTTTCGTTGGAGCGGGACAAAGGCGAATATCGACATTGAAGACAAACGACGGTGGGCGACCGGGTTGAATCATCGGCTTTGAAAAGATGAGGCGCATCGAAACTTTAGCGGAATCATAACTAGTTTTCACACCACGTGATTTGGGCTTATTAAACAATGTAAATGTGGTTGATTGGTTATGCTGACCTTAGAGGGAAGTAGATTTACAATGCACTGAGGTGTCGGTTCAGATAGTGTCGTTGTGGCGAATTCAATTTCGAAAGGTCGTGTATTTCAATCTACTGATGACGACCATTGAAAGCTGGAAGCGGGTGTACCCCCGCCCTACGACTTTTCAAAATTTCGAAAAGATTCCAGTGTGGGCGTTTCAGGGGGAAGATCGGAGGGGTTTGACGGATGAACTAGTAGAATTGGGTGGTATGTTGTGTTTTGTCGGGCTTTCACCTATCGTCTACCACCTCTGTCATTCCGTGCCACCTGGAAGGCTCCAGAAATTAAGTAGTAGTTGAGACTGCCTTTGGCGACGTTATAATCCCGGAAGTCTGGAATTCATGTTACTATAGAAGGGCTGTTTTTTTTTATGGTGAAACTGTAGACTCTGTTGGTTTTTTTTCAATTACTTAGTTTATTCTGATCTGTGAGGTACCACTTGGAAGATACACTTTGAATTTGTGTATTAATTTTTTAGTGAATTAATATAGTGGTACATGGATTGATCTATATGCTGGTAATTACCGGTTTTATGTAGTTTGCGGGTTTTTTTTGCACCAGTGCCTGTATTTGATCGTTCCAGAACAAGGAGGTCAAGAAGGAGAAGTCATCAAGCTCGCCTAAGAAGACTGTAAAGCCGAAGGCCAAATCTGCAAAGTCACCGCAGAAAGCCGCGCCAAAGAAGAAAGCGGCTGCTAAATCAAAAGCGTCGAAAAAGACGACGAAGAAAGCTGCACCGACGAAAGCATAGATGCGTGCTCGTGCGTCAAGTGGGCCGTTGATCTCCTGTAAATATTGTTGTATCTATGATACTATCAAACTTCCGGTCAGGATTGTTATTTTTTTTAGACGCTTATTGGTTGCCTAGTTTTTGTCATTTAATAAATCTTGTAATGCTATTTCCAAAACTTGGAAAGTGATAGCTGGCGTATCAATGGAAGATAAGTGTGCGCCGAGATCGAGGTGTGAGTCGTTCTTCGACGCACTAGTGTGTTCGCATTGGCATTTGGGTTGGTCTTACGTGGCTAGAACCAAGGGTCCAGGGGTAGCGCGTCATGGTGAGCGTATATTACGTCGTTCCATAGCTTCTGACATTAGAGAGTAATAACCAATTCAGTAACCAGAAGTAGTTGAAATTTCATGATTATGGTAGCTTTCAGTTGCGCCTTTTCTTGCGAACATATTGGTATACAGCTTGTCTATACTTGCTCTGAAGTAGGGCTGTTCTGGGAACAACTTCGCTTGCTACTCATGCATGAATGGCACGTAAATTAATTAAGCTGCGCACTAGATTAATGAAGCTTCCTATGGACGGCCCGGGCGGGGCTGGTCCTCCAGTGTTCTCTTCACCTTTGAGCATCGCGAACAACCCTAGTGGTCGTTTCTGCGACCTATCATCACCCCGAACTCCATTAATCTTGCACACCGCTTCACTGCATTTTCGTTTACGCACCATTCGTGCATGAGTAGCAAGCGAATTTGTTCTCAAAACAGCTCAATCTTGACGCAAGTATAGGCCATTTGTATGTCAAAATGTCTACAAGAAAATGTGTAATTGAACGATATAAAAATTATTCAGTTTTCATTAATTCTGGTTAATAGATTTGGTGTTTATAGCTCTAGTACCAAAACATATGGAATGTCCTAATAAGCTAATCCAAGGGTTTTGTTGGGTCAGGTACATTTTCTTAGAATACTTCCGTTCGTGCACTTGGTACAAAATCGTTCACACTGAAGACTGAAGAGTTTCGCCATGTCAGTAGGCGATGGAGGTGGTATTAATCACCTTTGAAAATTTCTGGTCAACGGTTTTGATTTCTAAGTTTATGTGACATTTGTGCATCCATAAATTATCTCGGTGCTGAACGCGAAGCTAGGCTTAAAAGCTGAAGCTTTCCGCGTTGATCAATCTCTGAGACATGTGTTATGCATTGGACTTTATTAAGCAGCGTTCGAGTTGATTGAGTATATATCGGCCTTTACAATGACTTGTGGTGACCGAACGATGTATTAAGTCATGGGTGCTTATGCTCTCATGCAAGCTTGCAAATTCACCGACCCCGGAGGGAGCGCGAAGTCGAGCCATTGACCACGTGTCTGACGAGAACACCTTTAACACAGCGCCACACGAAGCTACGTATACATATTGTAAACAAGACATAAGATTTTGAAGAGCTGAGGTGAACAGCTCTGCCTTGGATAGCGAATCCACTTTGGTGAGCACTCTCTAATACACGTTGCGTATCGATCAGTGACTCTCGTGTGCGTTGACTCTTAGAAAAGTTCATAATTTCGTTTAGATTTATCAGTAGAGATATGCTGGATTGTAGTACGACTGTAGCAATAGGAGTACGTTGTGATACATACTTCACCTCTTCATTGATAAGCGGATCATTTCAGAACATTTCAGGGGTCACTGTTGGGTGCAATCACTGTACCACCAGGGCGCCTGTTCTGCTGATTTTCAGGTCAAATCCGCTTCCGATTGGTTGCTAACGATGTCGACACTTTGGTGACAGAAAGACTAATAGCAGGACAGGCACCCAACAGTGCAGTAGTTATCATCACCCTTGGAAATGATGTAATGCCGGTTCCAGTCCCGAGCGAGGCTCAACGTTTTGCATATCACTCAACATTCCTTGGTATGTCGTTATAACATCAAAACACTGCTACGAAATGATGAAAAGGAAGAATTATTGTGGCATGACAAACAGTTTCTTCTAAAAAACACCGTGTTTTCCTTTGAAGACTCTCGGCTATTAAGAACTTGATTATAAATGCTTGCAAGGGTCCGGCTAGAGGAAATCAGCCTGGGGACTGGCGAGATGACAAGTGATCACAGGGCATTCCTCCTTTTGATTCAATTTTGGATTTTCGAAATTCATCTGGAACACTTCAGGAGTTTCTCAAGAAAAAGTTTTGATCATATGTAAGAAAATCGACCTTTACTTCGAAGTCTCGCCTATGTCTTTGATGTCCACATTTGCCTAGTGAAGCGTTTTGCTTCACTTCAAGTTTCACAACTAAGTGCGTTTTATGCGGACGCAGAGGGTCCAGCCTATTCGTCTTAGTTTGTCTGATGAACAGAATATATTGTGGCTCTATGGAAATGCTGGAATACTAAGTAGAGCAATTCTAGAGCACGCAAAGCCTAAGCATCAATTACAGCTCTATAATGGGTGTGCTAATGATATTAATTGAATTTGTCTATTGGCAGCCTTTAGAAGCCGTAAAACGGCTCGCGCTATGACTGATGTTGAATATGGTCACCTACATCATAACCACAATAGCAAGGTTATGGGTAACTGATATGCACGAAACGCCGACACACTTAAGGATCGACGCCTTATTCAGCTTGTAGATGCAAAAGGGTCATGCTGATTACTCAAATTCTATGGTAGGAAAGGAGGAAAATCAGTTTCATGGTGGAAACTTTTTGAAAAAAGACAGGAAAGTGTTTAGGTGTTCATGATTCATTGCGACGATAATTTTGTGTTCATTGTTAACGACATCGTCACCCGACCAACGTGGTCGCTGACGTCTTCGATCGCTGTAAAACTCGCATGCAATGAAATTTTGTATCCAGAATGAACTTTCGAAGAGCATTTTTGATTCAGATTTTCGACTCATAATTCAAACGCGTTCTATAATGCATTTTTCTTCGAATTCATCGACTTTACCTTCAGTAAGAATCTATTTTTTTGCACTTCAAATTCACATAATTTCTGCTTATCTGTGATTATTCTTTCATTAAGCTAATTAAGATAGTTTCTTCAATCAAAGCGCAATAAATAAAATTTATAATACGAACAACAGAATGAAATGATCAAAAAGCCAGTTTGTCGTGCCATTACTGAATTTTGATTTCTAAATAAACACTTATTTCGCTGCAATGAACAATTTGAATTGTGGCCAGATTCACAGTGGCTTACGTTGTCATTCTGCCGAAAAATCGTTAACTCGATTTCTCACGTTACAAAAGATATGAATCTTTGCTAAACCTTTCGGTTGAGACGGATGTATCCATTTGGACACACGATTTCTAGAGGCAATTCTAGTTGCGTGATATTTTCTCTTCAAACTTTTACTAGTCACTCAATAGTTTTAATCTCGGGGATTTCAATAATTTGTTTGGTGTACAGAAGGTCCTTCTTACTGCGTTGCAGTGGCAAAAATATTATGGTTCAAACTCAGTTTACGCTGCTTGTTCGGCTGTGGTCCCTGTGGGTGGTTTTTTATTGGCTTATTGTTAGTCATTTGATTGTCCAAATCTCGACGACTTTGACGATTGAATTGGTTTTAAAAAAGAACCTTTATAGAGCAGTGTTGAGGCAAAAAGAAGATCACGTTTCGCACTCAAAGTAGCTTGCCGCTTGAACTTCATAACGGGCTTATTTGGCAGTGTGAAACAAAAAAAAAGGTTGTATCTATAGGTCTCTAGAAAAAAAGTCTCTTCTGCAGCTCTAATACAAAATACTTGGATTATTTCCTCTAAACATTAAGAAATTTGTAGATAAGAAACGAACATCGCGCCTCTCTTGAATGACGCTCTCCTCCGAAGCCATGTTTGAAATCGCTGCACACAGCGATAATCGAGAGGCGCGAAATCTTCGTTATTTGCTTGGGAATTCTGAGAAGTTTATAAGTTATTTTTTCAGAATTATAGAAACTTATTTAATCGTTCTATGTGTACGGTTTTTCGTTTCACATTGCCAAATATAACCACTGAGATATTTGAGCGGCAGGATTATACTGAGTGCTACACGTAATATTCTTTTCACTCTAACAACGCTCTTTATAAACTGTTGGAAACTAGTTTTAGCATTGAAATTGCCGAGATTTGGGCTATCGAATAATTACCAATGATGCAACGGGGCCACCCACAGACCCCATCCGTGTAAACAAAGCGAACTAACTAATTGGAATCAACGACATCTAAGCTTTCGAATATATCTAGAAGTTTAAAGAGAACTATGTTCAGCTAGAGTCGCATCAAGAAAATTGTGTATTCAAATGAACACATTCCGTCCCAAAGACTTAGATTTCTATAACAGCCACTGAAACTGCTATTTTTGTCTACAGGTCATATTTGTAGAACGTAATGTAGAACGTGTAGAACGTAATATGTAAGCATTTATCATTTTTGAGACAACTCAAATATACGTAGATGAATTTATGAAATAAACTTCATAAATGCTGTCACAATAAATGCGTAATGCGCCATCCTCCAATCGTTGGACAAACATAGCTTAGCGCAAATTAATGGATAATGAACCCGATTTTAAATGAAATGATATAGTTCAATAAGAAATTGTTTCGCGCCGTTTGCGTATTTGGGATGTGGGCAATTAATGCCCGGCCAAGGTAACTTGATATTAGTAATGATTATGATAGAAAAGTACCCGGAGGGGGGCCGCCGGGCGCCGGCAGCGCGCCAGGGCGGGGCGGCAGGCGAGAACAATGCGAAGGAAGCGTTCGCCGATCGAAAATTAGTTAATTGATTATATTATTCTATACGCGCGGGGGCGAGGCGGGGGGTCCGGAGCGGGAGTTTCCGGATCCCCCCCCGAAGGGCAGGTCGGGGCCGTCTTCCCGCAGTAGATTAGAGTTGATACCAATTGATATGATTGTAGTATATTTACTTCCGAACCAATGCCATAGAAATTGATTAGTATTTTGATATTTAAAATTACTTGAACCGGCCGCAATTTGATAATTGCATTTTATATGGATTTTTTAAGAGGACATAAGGTGGTTAATGTTATAGTGCCGGAGGGGAAGACGGCAGAGTGATTCTCGTAGTTCAAAAAAATAGAGGGAGTTAGTTTTAAATTGATTTCACTGTGGTGGGGAGTGGGCCGGAGCCCCCCGATAACGGGTGAAGATTCCGAATCAGGGAAGAGGCGCGTAAGGAGGAAGGGGAGCGAGATTGCCGGGGAGCCCCAACAACACCCCAAATGAGCGGGTGCCATGTTTGGGCTTAAGGATAAAATTTGTTAAGTCCGCAGGGATATTAAGGGTTAACCGCATAGAGATGGGGCGATTAACGTTTCATTGAATTAGATAAGTAGATATTTAAATGTTTTAGTATCTGTATGCTGTATATTCTCCGAATCCAATACCCGGGACGATATTTCCAAGGGAAAGTTGGGTATGATAATTCCAAATCCGCAGGGGCGGGGAAGAATAGACGCTAAATATATTTGCCGGCGGAAGGGGAGGGACCGGGGGGATGGGTTATAAGATACCAGTTATATGAATTAACCACCGGGGGGATATCCGGAGCCACGAGGGAATATTGGAATAAATACTATTAGTGATGTATTTGTACCCGAGGAACAATACCCGGTAGAGGGGGGCGACGGACCATGGGCGTGCAGAAATTCCAGCACAGGGAAAGGCCGCCCGCGGCAGGGGGGGTGCCCGGAGGGGGATAACAGCAGAATTGTCGATATGTATTGTTCGGCGCAGGTGAGAAGGTATCACCCGGACGATATTGACGCTCCACCGCCGGAAATATATGATGATTATGAGTTAATCATAATGTAGTAATGTCAATGTAATTCCGAATGGGTGGGGGCCCGGCCACGAGTTATAACCGCGCCGTGGGCCGACGGTGCCGCCAGGCGCAGGGCAAGGACCCCCGCCAATATAATAACATAATTGACATGGTGATTCCAGAGTAAATTACCCACGCGGGGGGGAATCCAGCCGGCCGAAGGTTGCATTGAAATATAACCGGCAAATAATCCGCGGCGATGGAGTCCCGAGGCCAACGGGCCCAGTTATAGAGGTCGCTAGGGAGCCCGCCCGGGTGGCCTGACGGGCAAGAATATTGATATTAGTATGCATGTAAATATATTGTATGTCCTAATGAAATTCATTTAGTATACGCGCGGCCGCGCCCGGCGGGCGGGGGGGGAGCGACGGGCGCAGGAGAGATCCAGCGCGGCCTGAAGTGCCCGCGGAGGGCAATGTTATATATAGTAATTGGTAGATAGATTATGCGCCGACGGACAAAAGAGCAAATATTTATAATGTTTGAGATATTATCCGAGGGACTCCGGGGGCCGCCGCTGGCGATTGTATTAGAATTAAATGAATAGTTAGGTTTATTGTTATAATAAGTAGCGATTAATGAGTTGGGTTAATGGTGGTAAAAATGTGAGTATTGGTGAAATATCCCACCGAGCAGTGAGAAGGGGCGCTCTGAGGGGCAGTGAATATAGATTAGTGAATGATTATCCGTGATGTATCGCGCGGCTGGCCCGAGCCCAAGGTGGATATGTTAAATCCGAGACGGGAAACCCACCAAGGCCGGAGTGCAGCTTACCGGGAGGGGGGGAGGATACCGCGTCCCGCAGCATCATAAACTTAAGTATTTTGAAAAGGTGTATCCGGGCGAGTATGTATAGTGTTCGTGGCACAAATTTATGAGGTTATAGTATACCGCCCCGGATGGGTAGAGGAGGGGTTCAGGAGGGGACGGGGAGGCAGGCCACGAGTATTTAAGTCATGATGGTGGGTGTGTAAAATAAAGGTTCACCGCGAGATGAAGGGGTATTACTTATAATGTATGTTCCCGAATGGGAAATAATTACTTTATCCGATTATATCTGCCACTCAGCGAAGGACGCAATATTGAATTATTATCTGTTTAATATCCGGAGGGATTAAATATTTAGTAGTTAGTTATAGTCCATATTGCCGAGGGGGGATTGTCGACGGACAGGATGTCCAGGAAGGAAAAGCCAAGAGGCCGCCTGGAGTATCGGCCGAAGGGCGGAGGTATAAACCGTGGATCCTGAATGGGGGGAACAGTGTGGAATCTGTTAGTCAGAATTTTGAATTGGAATAAGACAGTAGTAAACCCGGGGCGCTGGCCGCGCACAGGACCGGACTGAGTGCATATATGATGATTCTGATTTATCAGGGTTTTATACAATACCAGGAAGGAGCCGAGTATGTAGACTTTTCCGAGGGGGCACCCGGGGCAAAGGGTAGAGGAGCGGCGGGGGGCGAGATGAGGGGGGAAGGCAGCGGGAGGGATTAAATATTCACCGGCCCCAGCCAATTCCAGCAGACTACACCCACATTCGCCGACCCGGCTGCGGCCGCCCAAACCCCCGCGATCCGATCGCCAGAGACGTCAGTATGACAATATTACGCGAGAGGGGGCCGGGCAGGGGCGGGGTGGGGGGGGGCACCCGGATTAATCCGAGCCAAGGTCTAATTATATTGGGTGAATATAACCCAGGAATCGAGTGTCCATTATATCGATATGGGAATAAGAATAGAGGGAATATATAGTTAATACATACACCGGGCACCAGAGCGGGCATCGCATGTGTATGTTTTTAGAAAATTATAAGTAACAAGGTGTTTTATGGAGTGATGAATTTTAGTTAATACCGGTTAGGAAAACGGGGCCCCCATGTAGGGTACGTTGTCATGGTTTGATAGTAATTTTAGATATTTGTTCAATTGTTCTAGCATGGGAATATTTGTTGATCCTATAATTACCCGCTAGGAGTGGGAGCCCCCCCTCGCCCCCCCCAATTTTTATGGGTGGTTGTGTATTTGGTTTT